>RCUC01154236.1:0-21375 GCA_003697995.1 Taxidea taxus jeffersonii
CCCTGCCTTCACTGTGGGAAACGTTTCCCGGGTGTCGCCCAACTGGCCCACGCCGGTGATCGTGAGGACTCACTCGTTCAGTCGGACACCTGGTTTGTACTTAGCAGGTTCACCTGTGTGGCGCTCCGTGACCCATGCCCCGACGGAGAGCACCCGGCCCCACACGCCGAGGGAAAAGTCCATCTGAGAGTCAGGACATCCCCGGATGCAGACATACACGAGCGCGTGTCAGTAACACGAGCGCTGTCGTTAACCAGCCCGAGCACAGCCGCTGCTCCAAGAAAGATCTGGACCCCATCTCCCCCCAGGACCTCACTTCATGACCCCGAGGAACAGGCAGCACCAGTGTCAACGGTCTCCACACTGTAAAACAGCTAACAAGGCCAAGGACAGGCCGTCAAGGACCTCTGTCTTGGCCTGACCCCTCCTCATCCCCCCAACCCCCCACTGCGTCCAAATCACACTCACACGAGAGTCCTGTCGCTTCTCAAACCTGTGCCAAGGGCACACCTGATTTTAGGTCTTTCAGTTGGTTTTCAGGGACCAGAGAGCTGTAGAGGCCCCCAGCCTTGGTTTGCCACACTTGGCGGCATCAGCACTGGTTGCAAGATGCATAAAAAAAAATGCAAGAGGAAATTATGACCCCCTTAAAACGTAAGGATACTGCAGCTCTTTTTTAAAACTCTGCAAAAAAATAAAAAACAGCTGTGAGACTGCCATCCTTTGAGACCTGGCCATCACAAAACAAATCTCACCTAGATGATGGCATCCCTGCCAAAGCCAGCTCTCACGGACGCGGACGCCAACCGGGCCCTCGGCAGCCCCATCCCGCTCTCTCCCCGCTGGACCCACGGCCTCCCTCTGGCACAGCTCTGCAAGCGCGGCTCGTCCACCATCCTCCCTGACCACCGGTTTACACGCTCGCCTCCCCGTTGAGCTGGGCATCCGAGGAAAGGGACAGAGGCCGGCTCATCTCTGAATACTGACACACAGTAATTCTGAGTGTGCTGTGCCAAAGAGTAATAACGTAGTTAGAAGTCATGATCCTTATTCAATTATATCTTTGAACAATAAAAGGTTATTGACAACGACATCCAGAAGGTTATTTTCAATGCCCAAAGGCATTTTAATGACAGCCAACAGTGCCTGCCCACCTCCCTACGACGGACTCTAGGTGCTGAGGAAAGAGATTAAGACATCTTTGCACTCGTGGAGTTCAGTTCACTCAACAGACGAATATATATAATGCTCTAAAGGCAGGGACTGAGTTGTGAACATACATAGGAGGGGGCCTCAACCCAGGTGGACTGCAGGAGGGGGAAACAAACCCAGATTCATTTTCTAAGTCCAGCTTTTTAAAACTATTTAAAAATTAATAAAAAAAATTCTCTATTTAAATTACTGATCTAGTTAAGAAAAATCCAGTAACATCATCAACAACAGAAGTCTTTAGATGACACTGAATGTGTCATGAAGTTTGGAATTTCCAAACAGCCAATCAAGGCCAGCTTCGTAGACTTCTCTCAGCCCCACGACGACTTGGCCCAAGCACTACAATCGACAGGCGACAGGCGTGCGTGTAGCTCTGACTTGGGCCTTCGAGACCCACAGGCACCGCTGAAGTCCACGGTCACTACTGTACTTCAGGATGGCCACCATAAGATGGATTATGACAAGTAAGTGCATGATATTCACAACTGATCAGTTTTTAAATTATTTCCTTAAGTTAACACAGAGCCTGCTCATTTGCCCTGCCCTTCCCTGTAGGTAACATTTGATGACAAGGTGTCTTATTTTAGAAAAGAAAGGTTGGTCACATTTTCTGTACTTTTGCTTTTCTGCCTTGATCATCCATTGCCAGGCTTGGTTGAACATTAAGTTAACATCAGTAACAAAAGCCTCTTCTTCATGAAAACCGCCACAGAGTCACAGCACGACACAGACACAAGAGAGCAAAGGCAAAAAGTATTTTGGTTATTTTTCACTTTAAAGATTTCTTGGCCTTGTGACAACACAGTAGTAGTTGTTGAATAAACAAAGGCTTCACGGACTCAGTTTCATCTTTTTGTAATTCTGGATCTGTGCAGGGGCAGCAGGGGACGGGAACACAGTCCCGTCCACACACCTCTGCTGTGGTTTCTAACCAGTGTAGCTGAAGAGGGGGGTAGCCCCCTAAATTAGAGAGAGAAATCTTTCCAATGATTCTAGCTTTAAAAATGAAGTCAAACTGCTAATGTTTCCCTGGATTAGAATTCTCATTTCCTCTCTCATCTACAATTCCTAGCTGCCCGCCTTATCTCCCAGCAGCTTATTTCCTGTTCTCCAAATCCTTCCAGTCTAGCTGGCAAAGCCAGGACATACCAGAGTGCTGAGAAACTACCAGCCAGGGGTCCAGTTGCCCGCATTACGTGGCAGGATGCTCAGCCTCTGCCCAGGCATGAGAAGGCAGAGCTCCCCTTCTCTCGGAAAGGGGGCTCCAGCTTACTCGGGGCACTACAGAACTCAGGCATTGAGGGCACTAGCTGAAGGGTGTGCTCTACTAAAAAGTCAGAAGATAAGCTAAATACTGATGCAGGTCTTCAATTATTCAAAAAAAATGCCAACCTCTCGCTCTCTCCAATATTAGACGAACAGTCTATCATTTTATAGTTATTGTTATTAATAAATATTTATTGAGGACTATTAAAGGTATAGAAATCTACATTAAAAATATAGGACAGGGGCACCGGGGTGGCTCAGTGGGTTAAAGCCTCTGCCTTCGTCTCAGGTCATGAACCCGGGGTCCTGGGATCGAGCCCTGCGTCGGGCTCTCTGCTCTGCAGGGAGCCTGCTTCTGCCTCTCTCTCTCTCTGCCTGCCTCTCTGCCTACTTGTGATCTCTGTCAAATAAATAAACAACATCTTTAAAAAATATATAGGGCAGGCCTGCTGAAAGTGTATTTGGGATGTAAGGTAAGGCTCTCAGTAAGCCACACCCCTTCCTACTCCCCATCTATTTTTAGGGAGAACAAACAAGTATCAGTTAACCCATCTCAAGGATGTTTATCTTTTCAGGCAGAAACTTTTAAAATGGTGTTGGGAGACACAAATATTATATTTTATAGAAATATATAGGAAACCGCCTCAGTGAATGACCAGTATCACCAGTGTTTGGAAGTATTTCCCTCAACCTAAAAAGAATGTAACTTGGACAAGTGCTAAATACAAACAGCTCGAGTAATAAATGCCTGTGATTATCCCATTCCATTTTTCCTATCTGTAATTTTTGTTCAGTGAAACAGAAGTAAGCTTAATTGTGGCAGCTTAAGTTTAGATACATTTAGTGAAACAAAATGAGTTTTAGAAATGATACAAATTTTAGATACATTTATCATTATAACAAAGAACCAAAAACATCTTGAAATGGAAGCTGGAAAAAAGTGAACATGCACAGTGGTTTTCCAGACTGAGGCCCACCAGCACACGGGACTGGGAAATGCTCTGGAGGGCGCGCAGGCTCTGGATCTGGGTCCTGGTCTGGCCACTCACCAGAGCAACTCACTGACTGGCTTGGGGTTCTCTGTTGCCCATGGGGCAGCAGCAGTACATCCTTCTGTTGTGTATGGGGAGTATATTGAGAAAGAACTTAGCACAGTTCCAGGCACATAGCAAACAGCCCATCAGTGAGAGCTCCCTGTTATTCAAGTGTGAGCTAAAACTTCCAGAACACAGAGACTTGCTAGCACAGTATTTACATGTACAACTTCCTCTTCTCTGATAGAAGATAAATGGTTGGAAAGTCAGTCCCTCTTCCCAGGCCCACCTCCTGCTGCTTGCACTCCCCACCCAATTGTGTACCTAAAAAACCACTACCACCACACACTTCTTGGCACCTTTGGCCTAAAATACCCCTCTGCCCTTTGACACTGGTGGTAACACCTTCCCTGCCATTCCTATAGCTCCCTCTTGCCACTCCCACAGTACCTCCCACATTGTTCATGCCCTGCATTTGCTCCCTCAAACATCTCGGCTCCTCATCGCCCGAGAGTATATTGCTTTCCTGGTCCTGGAGCCCAGCATTGTGCTAGGTGCACAGTGGATATTCCACAAATCTTTCTAAACTGAACTACTCCTGAATGATGATTAGCCATATTTCTGTAGAATTTTATAATATTCTCTCTCAACAATAAGATTAGTTAAAATTAGTTCAGATGAGGGGTGCCTGGGTGCCTCAGTTGGTTAAGCATCTGTCTTTAGCTCAGGTCATGATCCCAAGGTCCTGGGATGGAGCTTGGCATGGGGCTCCCTGCTTCTCCCTCTCCCCACCCCCACCCCCCTCCTGCTCTCTCTTGTTCTCGCTCTCTCATAAATAAATAAAATCTTAAAAAAAAAAAAAGTTAAGATTAGTTCACATATTTTTTTGGTACCAGCTTGTGACAAAATTCATATACAATTCACCCATTTAAAATGGACAATTTAATGGTTTTACTATATCTACAGAGCTATGCAACCATCACAGTAAATTTTAGAACATCTTCATCAGCCCCCCAATAATCTCCCCTCCAGCCCTAGGCAACCACTAATTTTCTGTCTGTACTCATTTGCCTATTCTCGACATTTCACACAAATGGAATCATACAACATGTGGCCTTCTGTGTCTGGCTTCTTTCACTCTGCATAATGTTTTCAAGGCTTATCCATGTTGTCAGCATATAACAGGACTAACTTTCCATGGCCACACACTATCCCATTGTGTGGATACATCACACTGTGCCCATCCACTCCGCTGATAAAAATCTGGGTTGTTTCCATTGTTTGGCTATTATGAATAATATTTCTAGGAACACTTCTGTACAAGTCTTTGTATGGACACGTTTTTCTTGGGTATATGCTTGGGAGTGGAGGTGCCGGGTCAAATGACAATTCTATGTTTACCTTCTAGAGGAACTGTTTTCTAAAGTGGCTGCACCAACTCACATCCCCAGTGCCAGCACCACTGGTGGTGAAGGTTCCAGTTTCTCCACATTTCTTTGCAACACCTGCTATCATGTCGTTCTTAGTACAGCCATCCTAGAGGATGCCCAGTGGTTGTGATTTGCACTTTTCTGACAGCTAATGATGTTGAGCATCTTTTCAAGTGTTTATTGGGATTTATGTATCATGGCTGGAGAAATGTCTATTCAGATCCCTTGCACCTTTTTTTTTTTTTAAGATTTTATTTACTTATTTGACAGAGACATAGCGAGAGAGGGAACACAAGCAGGGGGAGTGGGAGAGGGAGAAGCAGGCTCCCTGCAGAGCAGGGAGCCGAAGTGGGACTCAATCCCAGGACCCTGGGATCATGACCTGAGCCGAAGGCAGACGCTTAATGACTGAGCCACTCTCCCTTGCACCTTTTTTTTTTTTTTTAAAGTTTATTTATTTATTTATTTGTTAGAGAGAGAGAGAGAGAGCACAGGCAGACAGAGCGGCAGGCAGAGGCAGAGGGAGAAGCAGGCTCCCTGCCAAGCAAGGAGCCCGATGTGGGACTCGATCCCAGGACGCTGGGATCATGACCTGAGCCGAAGGCAGCTGCTTAACCAACTGAGCCACCCAGGCATCCCGGAGCCACCCAGGCATCCCTCCCTTGCACCTTTTTAATTCAGTTATCTTTTTTCTTACTGAGTGGGAGAAGTTCTTTTTAAGCCCACTGAAACACTGATCATACTGAAAAAAAAAAAAAACTTCAGCTTTTATTCCCATATAGTCTTACTTCCCTCACTTAAATGTCGATAAATCCAGTTCTCATTCATGCATTCATCTACTTCAAGTTTGTTGATGAAGAACTCCAAGAAGGCAATGACCAGAGACAATAAAGGAATTCAGAGAACAAAGGTCGGCGGCCAGAGCCTAGAATCCAGGGACCACAGGGCCTCTGAATGGTTCTTAATGGGAATGTGCTGGGGGATGCCCTTCTCAGACACAGCTTCTCTAGGGCTCTTCACAGGAAACTCACAGCTACACATTTCTTCCTGCACTGACTGAGGTTTCAAAGCACCTTACCATGAGGAACTTGCTAGTTGTTTCCAGCATCATTTCCTGCTTACTCTCACAAATCTGTACTGGGTATAGACAGTAATATTGGCCTTGGCCAATTTAGAGCTCACACAGCCATTTAGTCTCACCAGGAGGAGAGGGAGGCTAATGGGGTAAAGAGGCCTGTCTGAGGTCACACAGCAGGTTCCAGGTGGGTCAGGGTCCAGGCCAGAGCCGCAGTCTCCTTGCCTATTCCAGGCACTTGTCTCCATTCCCAAGGTCAACCAGACTGGCCCATAGCCATCTGTCACTCAGCACCACCTAGGTGCTGCTCACAGGGACACACTCAGATGGAAGAGAGGCCCCTTGCCCTCAAGCAGCACGTGACATAATGCCTGGAGAAGCTCCCCCACTCTTCCTCTCTTATTAGTAAGCATGCAGTTCTGCTGTCCTACCTCTGAGATGCATACATTTCTGAAAAACAACTTTTATCAACAAATTCTGTTCTGATAGAAGAAAACAAAAATCACATTAAGAAGAAATAAACTAAAATGTTAGCATTAGTAGATTACCATTTTTATCAGAATTTTTCTACATCTTCTGATTTTCCCAAAATGAACATATTTCAGCTTTTCATACTCCCTTGACAGGAAATTTGAACAATTTCTGTTAGCAGTAATAATGATAATCAATAGTTTGCATCCTTTTCACATACATTAGCTTATTTTGTCTTTGCAAGTATTTTAGAAGGAGGTATTACCATTACTATAACCTTCCCATTTTATTATTCAAAAAGGCAGATCTGAGAGAAGGTGCAAATCTCCCCAGACTTAAAAAAAAAAAAAAACTTTTTAAAAATTGGGCAATATTTATGACATATATAAAAGAGTGAATTAAAAAAAAAAACTTTTATCTCCTCAAAGCACTTTCCCCATTCGACTTGGGAAGATACCAGCAGGACAATTTGAATGGCCCTGTGTGTTCTTCCCACACCTCAGCCTTCCTCCTCTAAGGAAAAAATGCTTTCCTGGGTAGTTCATGTTTTCAATTCACATGCATTTTCATACTTACATATTGTATGAATGCATCCTCTCTTAAATATTTTCTTTTTAAATCTTCAATATTACAGAAAATTTTTAACATACACCAAAGAAATGTAACTAGGATAACAACCTTCCATGTGCCCATCATCCAGCTTTTAAAATGTACATTTCTGCATGTTTTCAAGCTTTAAGAAACTATGTGTTCTTCAACTCGGTGTCACATTGTGAAGTTCACTCCCATGGACAGCTCTAACTCATTCACGTTCACTGTGTGAATATACCACAACTTATTTATGCGTTCTCTTGCTGATAAACATTCAGGCTGCCTCCTCTTCATTCCTGCTTCTCCTAACAACGCTGCTCATAGACATTCTGCGGCAAGCATCCCTGTGAACGAGCGCAGTTTGGGGTAAGTGGACTAAAGGCCCACGCAGACCTTTACAGACCTCACCAGCTTCCCTTCCAGAGAGTCCAGAACAGCTGATGCCCTATCAGCACCTTACCTTTGTCTTGTTTCCTGACTACACCTGATGACGCCAGACTCTTCAATTTCTTCCAACCTGACAGGTGTAAAATCATTTATCTTGTTTCTGGTTTTTATTTATCTCCAGACTTAGAGTCTCTTAGTGTCATACTCTGATAAGACATGTCAAGGTTTTTTCCTTCTCCCCAGTCTCCTCCACTGGGCTTAGGGAACAGAATAACTCCGTCCCACGTCATGCCCTCCACCAACTATAGCCGGCTCCCTGATCGCCGCCAAGAAGAAACCGAGCATTAGGGATACAGAAGTCGTCACTAGGCACCTACAACACACACAAGGCCTTGTGGGGGCTGAGAAGAGAGAAAAAGCACAGCTGTGCCTCTGAGAAGCGCAGACTGCAGCCCCGGAAGAATGAGGGCAGATGCGGATGGTGGCGGATCCTGGCTGGCCACAAGACGTGATCAGCTTTGGGTAGAGTCACATAATTCCCATGTCTTCTTCACTCCTCTTCGGCCACTTGCTCTGGCCTGGGCAGTGAACGGTGCAGGGCCTGCCTGGAGAGCCCCTGAGACGGGAGGCCACCACGAGGCCACGGAGAGGCAGCTGTGGCTTTGGGTGGATAAGAAGAGAGGCTGTAAAACCCAGAGTGGAGCCCACCAGAGCTAGCGACGGGGCTTCTCCCCCACTGAGCATGAGGAAAGGCTCAAAGTTGGTGCAAGATTACCCTCAACGTGCAGACAAGTGTCACCGCCTCTGTGACAACTAAGAGCCCCTTCCTGCGTGCTGCCCAGGCCCTCTGCTGGTCTCCCGCCACTGCTGTGCTCTCATCACCTCCCTGAGCCCCGCACAGGAGGCAGCCTCCTCCCGTCTGACGCAGCCCAGGTTCAGGGCCCTTCCCCAGTGGAGCAGAGGACTGGGACAGGAAGGGCATCCTCGCTGTGGGGAGAACACCCACTGTGAGGGAGCCCCAGGCTGTCGCGAAAGGGAAGGACAGCTAGCTACCACTTACGACGGTGCTTTCCTCATTCCTCAACAAATCCTCCATGCGTGGCATCTTTAGTTAAGAGCCTGAGAAAGGGATCCTTGCACATGTAATGGTTTACTGTGGTTTCTCCGGGGTGCTCACAGGAAGGGGTGTTGGCAGGAGACCAGCTGACTCAACCTGATCCCAGCAGAGCTCCAGGCTATGAACTGCACCACAGGTGCTCCCGCTGTGAGGCAAGGGGCAGCTTCTGTGCCCTCCTGGGGGTCAGTCCCTGGCTTCTGGCTGCTGGGTGGGATGGGCTGCTGGGACATCCAGTTATGCCAGAAGGATGTGAGCCAAAGCAGCCCACACTCATAGTGTCCACCACCTGTGGTTTCCACTACGCTTTCCAGCCTTCTCTCTGCTAGCTCTTTCTCCTCCATCCTCAGCGGGGGAGCACCAGTTTCTGTCCCGACCCTCCTCTTGTCATCCTCTCTGATTTCCTAGTGATGTGGTCTCATCTTTAAACCCAAACATCAATGACCTCGAAATTTTTACCTTCAGTCCCTTACTCCACATCCTACTCAAGATCTCTACTTGGATGCCTAACCGACAACACAAACTTAACACATCCCTAACGGTTCTCTGGACCGATTTTCCCGTCAGGCTGCTCCTCCTCAGTGTTCTCCGGTCCCATGAATGACCCCTCTGGTGCCTGAATCACAGACAGCAAAGCAGACTCCCCTCCCTGCCTCTCAGGGCTGGTGAAGAAAGGTAGCCAGTGCAAAGAGATTACTCTTCATTTGGTCTCTACCACCGCAGCTGTTTTAACAGTGGTACTAGGTCCTACATGCTTTTTACATATGAATTTAACACTCATAAAAAAAAGAATTCCCTTGCCTAACTAGCAACTACAGAAGGAACTCAAAGAAAGGAACTTTAAATGCACTTGAAGACACTAATACACTATATAGAGAGGCTCTTGAAGTTACTGCCAAAGGGTAAAAAGGGTAAACAACTCTTTAGATTTCTAAATAAACTTTAAATTTTAGAAGAGTTTAGATTTATGGAATAATCACAATGATAGTACGGAGGTCCCACATGCCCCACAACTAGTCCCCATTATTAACATGCTACATGAGAACAGTGTAGTTGTCACTATTTATTGGCCAATATGAATACATTATTACAGACTGAAGTTCATACTGTATTCAGGTTTCATTAGTTTTAATCTGGTGTCGTTCATCTGTTCCTGGATCCCATGAAGAATACTGCATTTCATTGCCACGTCTCCCTAGGCTCCTCTTGACTATGACAGTTTTTCTGACTTTCCTTGTTTTTGGCGACCTTGACAGTTTTAAGGAGGACTCAGGAGATATTTTGTTAAATACCCCTCAACTGAGATCTGTCTGATGTTTTCCCATTCTAGGCTGAAGGTAGGGGTTTAAGAAGGATGACCAGCGATGAAGCGCCCTTCCAATCACATCACATATTGGGTGTATACTCTCAATATCACTTATCAATGTTATTACCTTTATGCACCTGCCGGAAGTAGCGTTTGTCGGGTTTCTTCACTGACATGTTACTCTTTCTTCCCCCTTTCCACACCGTGCTCTCTGCACGGAAGAGACCACAGGCAGCCCACACTTAAGGGGTAGTGGATTATGCTCCACCTCCTCGAGGTGGGGTATCTATATAAGTTAGTCATAATTTCTCTGCCTGGGAGATTTGCCTCTTCTTCTCCATTTGTTTAGTTATGTTATCAGTATGAACACATGGATATTTACTTAATAGTTTGAGTGATAATCCAATGTTATTTTATTATTTCATTGCTCCAATTTTTCCAGCTTTGGCCCCTGGGAGCTCTTTCAGTTGGCTCCCATGTCCCTCTGACATATGCCCATCACTGTGTGCTTTCCGTTTGGTTTTTGAGCACCACCTTACTTTCTGACATGACAGATTTCTTGTGTATATTTCCTGTTCTGGTTCTTGAATTACACATTTCTCCACAGAGTGTGGTTTCTTTTATTAGAAGATAGTATGAGGGGGCGCCTGGATGGCTCAGTGGGTTAAAGCCTCTGCCTTCAGCTCGGGTCATGATCTCAGGGTCCTGGGATCAAGCCCTGCATCAGGCTCTCTGCTCAGTGGAGAGCCTGGTTCCTGGTCCCCGCCCCCCCCCCCCCCCCCCCGCCTGCCTCTCTGCCTACTTGTGATCTTTCTGTCAAATAAATAAATAAAATCTTAAGAAAATAGTATGAGGAATCAAGATCTGAGTGCTAGACCTAAAAAAACAAGATCTAGGTGTGCTCACTGTTAAACAGCTTTTTGATACCAAAAAAAAGAAAAATCAACATGTTACAAACCTGGGACATCTAGTTATTCCAGAAGTCAAGGCAGATATAAAAAGGCCTCTGGAACATGGTGCACTTGGGTGGCTCAGTTGGTTGAGTGTCCAACTCTTCATTTTGGCTCAAGTCCTAATCTCAGGGTTGTGGGATCGAGCCCTGCACTGGGCTCTGTGCTGGGTGTATAACCTACTTATGATTCTCTCTCTCCCTCTCCCTCTGCCCCTCCCCACAAAGAAGAGACAAAAGTCCTCTAAGACCAGCCTGAAGGGGTTTCCACTGACCAAGAGCATCAAATTTGAGCATCAAAAAGAATTAGTACAAAGCGTTGAAACAATAATGCTAAACTCCACGCGTTCACGATGTTCTCAAAAAACAAAACAATTCTCACTGTTAAGCTTTGAAGAATGGTATAAAATGCATTACTCTGAAAACTGGTAAGTAAAGGGACAAAAAAACAAACCACACTTAGCCTGCCATCACTTGAAAACACGACCCCATAACAAACAAATAACTGACAAGGCAAAATTTTTCTCGATGTAAGTATTCTAGTTAATAAATAAAGAAGACATGAGAAAATTAAGATATCATCATTTTTCAAGTACTAAGGAAACAATGGGTCTAGGCAATGATGTCAATGTTGCTAAAATCGTTAGGTGGAAGGCTGATAGGACTATAGATAGAATGATCCAAATGACGACCCTTAACAAACTGATCAATTTTAACATCACAAAAAGGCAGGCAATCATACATTATATGCCTCCCGATGGTAGGCATGACATTCCCCATAAATTAGTACCAAAAAAAAAATCAAATATGAAGTTTCTAGACTGGTTTATAAAAACTAGTCTATAAAACTAGTTTATAAAAAATACAGAACACAAAAAAACACATCAAACAACCACCTGGGGGGGTAATCATTAGGAAAATCCATTTACCCTATAGAATTTCCATATTCTGGGTTTTCCTAAAGCAAGGAAAACAATAAAGAGATGAGGAATCTACAGATTAAAAGATTTTTTAAAAAGATTATATTTATTTGACAGAGAGAGATCACAAGTAGGAAGAGAGGCAGGCAGAAAGAGCGGGAAGCAGGCTCCCCACTGAGCTGAGAGCCCGATGCGGGACTCGATCCTAGCACCCTGAGATCATGACCTGAGCCGAAGGCAGAGGCTTAACCGACTGAGCCACCCAGGTGCCACTAAAATATATTTTTTTAAATATTAACCTAATGCATGTAATGGATGTTGTTCGGATCTCTTACAGTTCAAAAATAAGAACAACCCAATCTTTTCTAAAAGGTATAAGAGCGGGGGCACCTGGGTACTCAGTTGGTTAAGCATCTGACTCTTGATCTCAGCTCAGGTCTTAATCTCAGGGTTGTGAGTTCAGGCCCCATGTTAGGCTTCACACTGGGCAAGGAGCCTACTTAAATTAAAAAAAAAAGAAAAAAGAGGTACGAGAGTTGAACAGACCTTTCAGCAAAGAAAATACACAAGTGGCATATGAGAAGATGCTCAACATCATTAGTCACTAGGAAATACTAACTAAGAGCACACTGAATAACTCTACACTTACTTAACTACACCAACATTAACTTCTAAGAATACTTAGCACTTGTGTGTTCAAATCCCAACTTCTCTTGGCTGATCCTTGTACTCCTCTGATATAAAAAAGGAAATATAATACCTGTTCCCCTGCTGTAATTTTTTTTTTTTTTTTTTAAAGAAAGAATGCATGCGAATGGGGCAGAAGGCGGCGGGAGGGATAAGCAGTCTCTGTGCAGAGCCTGCATGGGGCTCAATCCCTGGACTGAGATCACACCCTGAGCCAGAATAAAAAATCAGGTGCTCAACCAACTGAGCCACTCAGGCACCCACCCCTCCACCTACCTCGGGTGTAAATTTCCCAAGTATTAAGTCAGGTCCAATAGTGTCTTCCAACAGAAATGTTATGGTTTTGGACTTTCTCCTATTGGTAATGGAAAGTCACTTAAGGCTATTACTCTTTTTAAAATATGTATACTTTTTATACATATCAGATCGTTGTCATACATATTATACAAAGAGAACTAAGAGCATTCTTTTTGAGGCTTAAGGCTATATTTTAGTCAGTATCCATTGAATCTACAATAAAACGCTAGGCAGTGCATCTCAACAAGGGAATGGAGAATATACCAGAATCATAAGATTTAGGGGCGGGGGTTGGGGGGTAGGTGAGGGGATGTGAAAAGCATATCAAGTCTAATTGTTCTGATCTGCTTTCAAAAAATGTTACTGAAACATAATACACATGCTTTAATAGATTTTTAGTCATTTCCTTTCAAAGTTCAAATAATATTAAAGGAGGATGTAAGAGTTTTATCAAAAAAGGACATGAGGTTTAAGAAACATTGGTTATATATAGAATTAAGCCTTACATGGGACACCTGGGTGGCTCAAGTCAGTTAAGCGTCTGCCTTTGGCTTAGGTCATGATCCCTGAGTCCTGGAATCGAGTCCCACAGGGATGGAGTCCCACATTAGGCTCCCTCCTTAGTGGGAAGCCTGCTCCTCCCTCTCCCTCCGCTTGTATCTGCACTCTCTCTGTCAAATAAATAAATAAAATCTTAAAAAAAGAAAAACTAAGCTTTACTTGCAAAACAGTAATTCACACATATACACAGAAAGCTCAAAACTAGTGTCACAAGCACCAATTTCAATTAAAACACTTGTATCACTATTTCCTTTTACTCATATTTATTACTTCCCAAAAACAATTGTGAAACAATCTCATTGCATACCTTGGATTAATTCCTCAACAAGCAACACACTTTCAGTTGGTGAGATAGTGTTTGAAAAAAATTGAAAATGGAAAAGAGCATGCTAAAATAAATTATAACAGGTGTAGCACTGTCTGTGATTTTACATTAGTATTCTGAATAAAATGCAATAATCCCATAAAAATTACCAAGTCATTAATTTCTTAAAGTCACTATTGACTATTAGCAAATGATACTCCCCACTCGTGGCACTTAGATTGGATTCTAATTTGTAGCAGGGATCCCAACTCAAATCAAGATCTTCACACAGACCTGGACTAGATGTATGCAGTGTTAATTTAAGCCGACAAATCTGTTTCCATGTTATAACTCATATATTTTATTTATTCTTGAATTTCTTTAAGACTCTTCTCAGTCTCTATAATAAATACAGAAAAGCATAAACTAAACTGTCAACCCACATATTCATGGAGCTTCAAGACATGCCAGAAATCATCATCTGTTCTTTTCAGCGTAACTTGTGTTATCTAAATTCCTGCTAACTCGTATTTATGATTCAAAATGTTCCATTCTAAAACAAGAGAGTGAATATCCTATACGTGGAAGAAAATGGATAGAATACAAAAGGATCTGATCCTCAAAACGACCCCATGGAAATGGGACCTGGAGCAGGCATTATCATCTTCAGTTTGCCAAAAAAGGAAACTGAGGTTCAAAGGTATGAGTTGGCCTGAAGTACCCAATCAGCAAGGAACAGAGCAGGGGCCAGGAACCAGGTATCTCCATTCTGGCCCAGTGTTGTCTCCCTTTGCTAAAAATAAAGGAAGGCAGAATCATATGACAATCCTGTTACTTGGGAACACCTATTCATCCTGGGAAAATGACTGTATTTGTGAGGAATGCTCAAATTGTTTAAATTAGAAAGCTGAAATTTCTGGTAGAACTTCTAATCATCCAAAATGAGCTATAAAAAAATGTTCTGAGAAAACCAGAAAAAACCTCAGGGCAGAACTAGGAGATGTCAGCACAAATTAAAGCAGCACAATGTTTACTACGAAAGAGAACTTCCTCCCAAGGAGTGCTGTCCCTTAATGCAAGGGGCTGTCTCCAGCAGGAACCAGGGCACACTGGATGGGGTTGAAGTAGGGGCCTGACAGCACTGCCGAGGATGCCTGGAGGCAACTGACCAAGGCGGGGAGGTTTGCTGGATTCTAACTGGAAGACCTATCTGCATGTCACTACCCAACTCCAAAATCACAAACTGACATTAACTGTGCTCTTGACATCAGTAATGCTATGGCCTCCAAATAAATAAATAAATAAATAAATAAATAAATAAATAAAAATTTAAAAGATCTTAAACATGCCCAACCTCCACTAAATTTACTAAAGGGAAATTCAATCATACTTTTAAATATTTTATTTACTTATTTAAGAGAGAGAGAGAGAGAACAAGCACACATGGGCGGGGGGGGGGGGGCAGAGGAAGAGGGAGAAGCAGACTCAATTCAGGGCTTGATCTCAGAACCCCAATTACCATGACCTGAGCCAAAGGCAGATGCTTAACTGACTGAGCCACCCAGGCACCCCAAGGGAAATTTAATTATTACAGTTAAATCCAATTAACTGGGCTACTTTGATTAAAAATTTATATTTTAAATATTATAATAATCTTGTCAACCAGGTGTGTGCTGTAGTCATCATTTACATTTAATCTACTATATTAATTTTCAAGATGTTCAATTCTCAAAGCAGTAAGACCGCAGGATTTTCAACATCCTGATCTTTAAATTCCTCCCTTTCAGCCCAGTGCATCCAGCATTTGGTCGGGAAATGGCACTGCTCCAAACACACTGCTGCCACCCTTGATCTGTAGCCAAGTTCGCTTGGCTGGCAGCTGAAGATGGAACCCGGGCTCATCTTCTGACAGCCCAACTATCAACACAGTCCCAAGCACGCCTCTCAACTCCAAGTGAGCAGAGCAAAGCCAGAAGAGAGAACCTGTTCTCAGCTGACAACAGAAAATCTGAGTGCTAGTCTGTACTTTAATCTCTGCTTCTTCCCTTTGTTTGATATATCGAGATGGCCAACATAATTTCTAAGGAATCTTCTAGATCTTATATTTTGATACATCAGCTTCTATTTTGTCAAGTACTAAGCAAATGTAACCTGACTATTTCTAACTGCAATATCCTGCAATATTAAATATTCACCACCTAAGAAAAGAATCCAGCACATAGATCAGGCCATACGCTGGTGGGAGGTGGGTGGGGAGACTATGGCGGAGAGGAGAGCTCAGTGAATACTGGAGTAATATTTTAATTCAAAGTTGGTATGTTACCTGTTAAATAAGTAGTTCAAGAGTTACATATAAATTGAGTTTCTATGCATCGTATCACATTGCCTGGGATGGTTATTTTTATGTGTCAATCTGATGGGGCCCCTTTGGATTTTGGAAGCAACATAGTTTTCATTTGGGTGTGATAATCTGGACTATTTACCTAGTGACCCTAAAACCTGCTAGTTCTGAGCAGGGCCCAGAACAAGAGACGGATTCCTAGCAGGTCTAGGCTGCCAACACGGGCTGCTCTGCTCCCAGGCTGAGGCCATAGGATCCAGCATGGCCAGTGGCACCTGGAATGTCAGAGCAGACAGGGATGCCGTCTGGAGCCTTCGGCAGGGCCCTAGAGGTGAGTAATAAAGCAAGCCCTTAGGATTTTGGAGCCAAGCCTTGCTATCACCCTCCCTGCCCCCACCCCAGATAACGATTCCACTTGTGAGAAACAGCTCTGGGTTTGCTACTGGGCCTCAGTAGAGACTAAATGCCTACCCATGGGCCCCCAAGCTGGGGGTCACCCATCGTGACCGGAGCTGCCATCATGAACTGGGTGCTCTCTGTCCCATCGGGCCATGAAGTTGGGCACGCAGGGCAGCACGCCATCAGCAAAGGGAAGTGGAACATATGTGAACAGGCCCTACAGGGACAAGTGGCCCACATGCCCACGGTCTCCACTCCTGCTACACCATATTCCCTCTCCCAGCCTGATCTGCGGCTGCTTGGGGAGTTGTTGAAGGTCAGCCGACAGACGAAGAGAAGACTTGGGCCTGGTTTACAGATGGTTCTGCATGGGATGTAGACACCACCCAAAAGCAGACAGCTACAGGACCATCTTCCCGGGACATCCCTGAAGGACACAGTGAATGGACACCCTCCCCATGGCTAGAACTTTGAACAGTGCGCTCGGCTGCCCACGCTGCTCGGAAGGACAGATGGCCTCATGGGCGACTGATTACCTGTCCATTCTTGCTTGGGCTGTGGCCAAGGTCGGGCTGACGGATGGGCAGATACCTGAAAGCAACAGGACTGGAGAACTGGTAAGAAAGAAATCTGGAGAAGAGGAATGTGGACAGACCTGTCCTCAAAAAAGTGAAGATCTCCATGTCCCCAAAATGCCCGTGAAAGATGGCCTCAGCAGAAGAGGATTTTAATCTTCAAGTGGCTAGGTTGACCCATTCTATGGACACAAGTCCGCTTCCTTCCCCAGCTGCCCCGGTCACATCCCAGTGGGCTCCTGAACAAAGTGCCATGGTGGCAGGGACCGAGGGTATGTGTTGGGCTCGGCAACATCCACGTTGCTCACCGAGGCGGACCCAGCCATGGCCACAGCTGAGTGCCCAATCAGCCAGCAGCAGAAACTACCGCAGAGCCCCGGTACCGTGCCATTACCCCAGGGAGATCTGCCAGCTACCTGCTCTCTGTAGCTGTCGTGTAAGGGGAAGCATTTTGGTCTTACTCAAACAGACATTCTGGGTATGGATTTGTCTTCCCTGCACACTATGCTTGAGCAGAAACAACCAACCATGGATCTGCAGAATGCCCTGACCACCACCATGGTATTCCACATCGCGCTGTTCCTGATCAAGAAACTCACTTCACAGTAAAAAGAGTATGACAGGGGGCCTGTAATTATGGAATTCACGGTCTTACCATGTTCCACGCCACCTATTAAAGCAGATCCTATTAAACCAGAAGTTAAGACTGCCACCCAGCCAGTTTGGGCTCCTCATGCCTCACAATCAGCCAGGAGAGAAAAGAGCTGCTGTGCTGACTGGGGGCTGATCATGACTACCCGGGGAGGGTGGGCTGCCACTCCACAGTGGTGGGAGGAAGAATGCATTCTACTGGCTCTGACCCCGGAAACCCTGACCGCTACAGGGCCTAACCTGAGAATCACACACTTTGTTCTGAATTTCTGACTGCTCCCCATCTGGCTCAATATTTACGCTTCAAGTTTAAAATACCTTAAAATTTTTGTCAAATATTTATTATAACTTCCCCTTTTAATCTTTTTTTCCCCCTATGAACATAGTCAATTTACACTAAGCAAAATTCAGACTACACAGGAAAAAAAAAAGAAAAAGAAAATAGAAAATGCCTTAAAATTTAGTACTTCCAACACAACTGCCTTAACATATTTGGCACATTCCTCCCGATTCCTATTTTCTGTTCCCCGCCGTTAAATAGATGTACATGACACCTTAGTCCAAATAAACGGGCACTCATCCTCCTTGAAGTGGTAAGTTCCTCATATACCCCCGCCAGTAACTGCATTCCCTGTCAACCTCTGTGCACACATTAAGAAGTCTTCAAATGTTTTCCCATTTCTGTATTTTGTATTTAAGCTAACCCACAAACTCATGGGCAGAGAGACCACTCTCCCCAGTCTTCTTCCCACTTCAAAGGGCCCTAGTGCTAGGCAGAAGTGGCTCCCTTAGTAAAAGTTCTTATTAACCAACCAGGACATCCTGGCAGAAACGGACAGGAGCCCTCCCTCAGTGATACCACCAAGTGACCTTCCCCAGAGTCCTTGGACAGCTTTCCTAAAGGGCTTTCTCCACCGAGAGCTCCTCGGCACTCCTGGAACTGGCATGGCCTCCAGTTAGACGAGGAGCCTAAGGGGGAGCTGTCCAGCTTTCTCAGCTGGCAGCAGCATGAAGGCCCGAGCCAGCTGGTACTGGGCCGCAGTCTGGGGAGCAGAGGTGACAGCATACACAGAGGACCAGCTTCCATGGGCCAGCTGTAGCTGACTTGACCTCCCACAGGAAGCCTTTCTTGCCCCCATGTCCCACTGTGCAGCTACCCTCCAACTCGGCTGCGTTCCCTTGCGCACCGCTGTGCTGTGACCATCGCCGCTGCCGGGGCCTGGAGGAGTCCTACCCCAGGGGCAGTGCTCAGCGGTTGAAGTGGAACTGAAGTGGAAAAGACAGTGAGTGCACGACGGAGAGTCATGGATCGGTTTTTTTCTTTTATTCAGTGAGCAGAGAGTGCTGACCATGGTTATTGTTATAAAATTACTTGTAGCACAGAAATGAGGATAATGAAGAATGGATGTCGGTGAGAAAATAGGAATGAAGATGCGGTAGTCCCACACAGGAAGTCGTGGTCACCAAAATTAACTGAAATCTCTTTCACTTCCCAGTTAAATGGGGGGAGGGGGGACAAGACTTCAGTATTTAAGTATTATTGCTGGATTCTCCTTGATGCCTTTAGAACAGCATTTCAGTTTTGTAAAGGCATGGTTATTAAGAAGATAATGCCATATGGAAGACATGAATCATCTACAGGAGGTCAACTCAGAACTAAGTTTTTGGAGATGCTTGTGCTTCTGAAGCTCAAAGTAGCTCAAAAGAATTTCATTTAACTTGTCCTCATAATATCCATGGGAACCTTCATAATGTTCTCATCAGTCAGAGAGCATTTTGCATATAAGACAAAATGCACCCTTCCCTGCTTCCTGCAGAGCTGGCACTAAGATTCCGGCTCCTGAGTATCATTCCAGAACACAGCACTGCTCCTGGGTGATTAATTTCAAACACAAAAACCGGCCGGTCACTGAGAATTACAAAGAGGTTGTGTCCATCTGAAAGAATGAAACAAACAAAAGAACAGAGTGTGGAGGGTGTAGCCCCTACCTCCCAGGGCATTTCCGAGGCGCAGTACGAGTTAGAAGACAGCACTTGAAAGGCAGCACCTGAGGCGGCCTGGCTCAGGCAGCCACAGACCGGAAGATGAGTGGTCAAGTCCACGAGAGCTGCCTGTCAGGCAGGACGCTGGGGAGGCCGCACCCACACCGGAGGCCA
Source organism: Taxidea taxus jeffersonii (assembly GCA_003697995.1). NCBI lineage: Eukaryota > Metazoa > Chordata > Mammalia > Carnivora > Mustelidae > Taxidea > Taxidea taxus. The sequence continues at coordinate 19,728 of RCUC01154236.1, forward strand.
GGGTGTCACTCCACAGGGGCACCTCCCAGTGAAAGAGGCCCCACACAGCTCCATCTCTTGTCACTCACCTCTGTCTGACACTTGCTTTTTACTTATTGGGTTGTGGGACACTTTACACTTAGAACCCAGAACAAGGGCGGCAGATAAAAGTGAACTGCACCCCCACACACAGGCACCACACTTTCTGCAGTCCTGGCTCCTTTCCGGGAACAACTGGTCAACTCAAAACTACCTGTAGCTCTTCCCAATCCAGAGGCTTTCCTGAGGCCTTAGGAGGCCTTAGTTTCTGCTTACTTCTAAACACAGCTGAGAACACCATCGTGGCTCTGTATGAAGAGCTGAAATGTCATCATTCTTTTTCAGTTATACAACACACAGAAATACACAAAATAAATACGAACTAGGAGGGAAAAGAAACCCCAGCTGTGCTTCGTATCAAATTCAAGTATGAGCCTTTCCGATTTCAAAAGGCTAGGAATGAAACTCTACATTGCCGAAACTATTACCAGGATGATGTAAGTCATTTCCAACACAATTCTTTACAAGTACGGGGCTGGTGAGACCACAGAATTAATATGCAAGTGATACTGGCTACACCCCAATTAAAAGGTATGAGGGGGTGCCTGGGTGGCCCAGTCCGTGAATCGGCCAACTCTTGGTTTCGGCTCAGGTCATGATCTCGGAGTCCTGGGACCCAGCCCTGTGTCAGGCTCTGCACTCAGCAGGGGAGTCTGCTTGAGGGTTCTCTCCCTCCCTTTCCCGAGACCACTCGCGTGCTCTCTCTCTCTCTCAAGTAAATACATAAATCTTAAAAAGTAAAATGTATAAGAGGTCCTGGAGGAACACGAGGGACTTCTTACATTTACAGAGCACTTACCGTACATCTGATACCATATTGGAGCCAGAGATCTAGCTGAGTACGGCCCTGGGCTCATACACCCAAAGTGCTCTGGGCAGGAGGACAAGCAGATAAGTCACTACCCAACTGAGCTCACTACCCAAGTGAGCTCTGCATGCGATGCTAGGATATGTGCAGAGAGCTCAGGAGAGGCACACAGAGGACCGGCGGGGAGGCTTCCTTCATCACATGTCTCCAAACACCCAAGCCCGGGGACTTCAGCACTCCCTGCTGAAACCTGAATTGTCTGGAATTCCTTAAACAAGCAAGAGACTCCCCTCCTGCCCAGTGCTCCCTTGTAGAGTGGAAACTGGAGTGGGCTTGTGACCAGCTGCAAACAGAACATTTTTACATGTTCCCTAACATATTTAACACTTAGGGTTCTCCCCTCTTTTTTTTTTTTTTTTGTTTTTTTTTTTTTTTTTTAATCTTATTTATTTATTTGTCAGGAAGAGTGAGCACAGGCAGACAGAGTGGCAGGCACAGAGAGAGGAGGAAGCAGGCTCCCTGCTGAGCAAGGAGCCCGATGCGGGACTCAATCCCAGGATGCTGGGATCATGACCCGAGCCAAAGGCAGCCGCTTAACCAACTGAGCCACCCAGGCGTCTGGGTCCTCCCCTCTTAAAGTATGTGTTAGTGTTGAATTTTCCATATCATGGGCTTCTGTAGTGTAACTTAACATTGGCTCCTGGTCAATAATCTGAATTATCTGATATATACCTTGAATTCTTTTTTAACCTAAATTCCATC
>RCUC01154237.1:0-40967 GCA_003697995.1 Taxidea taxus jeffersonii
TTTTTTTTTTTTTAAGATTTTATTTACTTGAGAGAAAGAGAGAGAAGTGGGGGTGAAGAGCAGAGAGAGAGGGAGAAGTAGACTCCCCACTGAACATGGAGTCTGATGCAGGGCTCCATCCCAGGAAGGCAGATCCTTAACGGACTGAGCCACCCAGGTGCCCTGCTTGTTTTTTAAATATTGTCAAGTCATTCTCCCACAGTGATTCAGAGAAAGTTCCAGAGCTGACTAACTGGCTTCAGCTCAGCTTGGATGTGTGCCCTTGGGCAAATTATTTAACCTCTCTATGCCTCTGCTTCAATATCTGTAAAATGGGGATAATAGTCTCTTAGAAGACCGTTGAGTGAGTTATGTGAGTTATTAGAAATAAAGCTCTCACAACAGTTCCTGGCATATAGAAGGTACTCAATAATGGTAGCTAAACTTATTACATTAATGCACTTGCTCTTTTCCCCAAACCTGATGAGTCACTGTTTTTATTAGTTATGATTAAATGCAGCTATAAATCCACAAAATAGTAACATAAGAAAAAAACAAATTTATCTCTCTCGTAAAGAAGTCCAGAGATGGCAAATCCAAGGCCGGTATGGTAGCCTGATCACAGCTCACTGTTCAGCTATCCCTAGAGGATTCTTATCTAAAATGGCTGCAGGAACTCCAACCACCCTCCCTGATTCAGGCTTGCAGGAAGAGAAAACACATCCGCACTTTCCCTACTCACTCCTTAAAGGGACTACTCAGGAATGCCATGGATCATTTCCACTTACATCTCATTGGCCAAAACTCAGACGAACCTGTGTAGCTGCAAAGGAGGCTGGGAAACGCGGTCTTTAAAAGCCCTATGTAAAGCTAAAAGTCTGAGTCTTGTTAACAAAAAGGATAACAGTACGAAGATTAGGTGGGCCTTTAGCACCTACTGTACTGCTGGTCATGTACCACTAGCTAGTGATGAAACCGGAAAGTTCATTCCAGTCCCGTTCCATTTTATCAACGTTTTGGGGTTCATAACAAATCAAAAGACATTTTCTGAGCACACTTTCTCAAGATCTATAATGCTATCTCTACTTTAATTATTTTGAAAGCATATCCCCCTTGAGGGAAATGTAACTATATGGGTCTGATTCACTCTAAATTATTGAAAAATTGATTTTTTAAAAAGGTGTTTGCTAGCCAAGACTTTCTGAACCATCCTAATGAGCTTAAAAAATAAAACCACAAACTCTTTCTTCTGAATAGCAGAATGTTTTCACCAATAAAAAGAGAAAAACTGAACCCCCAGATTATGTGATTATGTATTCCTTAGTGATAGATAACCTACCTTTTATAAATGTTGACTTTCAAAAAAAATCCTCATATTCTCATTACTATCATGATGACTTTTGTGTTAAAATGCTTATTATTTACTTCATATTAATTATGGATTACCAATAATTTGAGTGCTTTTATTGGCCAATCTTTTACAATAATGGGCAAGATAGTGACTCTTCATGGAAGCATTACTTACTGATGTATTTTTCCAATCACACAGATATAGAATGAGGCTCATAAAAAAGTCAAATCTGTGACTGAACATCCCTTTCAAATAAACATTACAGTCCTGAACAAATGCACTTCTATTCCCTGGCAAGCTCACCAGACATCTCCTGGATCACAGAAACAGACAGTAAGAAGCCATTCCTTTAAGAGCAATGGGAAGAAAGATGACAGAGCAGGAGGACCACACAAGAGAAAAGGGCCGGAATAGAGAGGATACAAGACCAAGTGCAGAAGATATATCGGGTCTGGCCCCGTTCACTGAGATGACTCAGAAAACCAGTAAGCCGAATGATTCCGCAGCATCCCTATGAAAAATGCATGGAAATGACTGGAGGTTTAATTGACTGGTAAAAAGCATGCGCTTCTGAAGTCACACAGGCCTGGCTTTGAATCCCTGCTCCTCCATCAGATAAGTAGGAGATTTAGGGCCAGTTAATCTTACCTCCGTGAGCCTTGATTTCCTTATCTGTGAAGGAAAATAATAATCATAATAATACCTGCACCTCCCCGGTTTGTTGGGAAGCTCCGCTGGGAATTCACATAAAATGCTTGGCAGGGGTCCCTGGCACATAATATACACTCAACAAATGATCACCATGATCAGTACACGACTTCCTTTCCTTCTCTTTTCAGACTAGATATCCTCCCTTCGAGAGCCCTCTATCCTTCATCTTCTATTCCTTAAAAGAAAACAAGGCAAATAGCTGGAGGTGCAGGTGACAGTGGGGAGGACTATCTGAGTTCATCTCCCTAGAACCTTCTAATTTCATTGAGATGAGAAATAAGAGTGAGGAGATGCCTTTAGACAGGGGTTTCTGCTCTTGCTGTTGATTTAAACTGTCACTATCTGCTAAAAATGAAAATGCAAATTTTGGACAAAGCCAAGGTTTCATCTAGGACAGGAAGGCAAAGTTTGGGTTGGCAAAAATTAGATGAAAATGCCACTCACTGAGCTGGCACAACGGAAATATCTCAAAAAGCAAAGAACAAAAGTCAAACTGGATACAGAAGAATGGGCAATTTATCACTTAAGGCCACAGCAGAAAATAAGCCTCTTTAGGTGAAGTTTAGTTATAGTTACAAATTCCAGAGCAGGATATTTTATTCTTTATAGGTCCATGCATTTCCTTTTCAATAATAACAAAAAATGACCTGTTTCTTTATAGTCTATTTTTCAGTAATAATAATAAATTAATAATCTGTTTTCTCCACAGTGTCTATACACATCACAGGCAGGGGCCTAGGTCTTCTTAAGCACACTGTCTCTCCTGCATCTAGAACAATGCCTGGCACATGGAATGCTCCATAAATATCTGTTAAACAAATGAGTAAATGAATACATGAAGAAGTGATTTTCAATAGCATCTTCCTCCATTCAAGCTGACAGTTTTCCTAGAGAACCACTAAACTTGGCCAAAGCAGCTGGGGAGTAGTAGTGTTTCTGATCACCAACCAATAAGGACTAATGAAGCTAGCCAGGTTGCTGACCTTCCAGCACGTAACAGCTGGAAGAAATCTGAGAGACCATCTACTCTAATGGTCTCAAAGTATGGCTGGGACCATCAACTGGGAACTTGTTGCAAAGGCCAGGGCTCCAGCCCCACTCCACATCTTCTCTATCGGAAACTCTAAGTGGGACCCACAAAACAGCATCTCAAGAAGCTCTCCAGGTGTTCTGAGACATGGTCCAGTTTGAGAGGAGCTGATATGGTTCAGGGCCCTCAGTTCACAACAGAGTAATGGAAGCCCAGAAGGGAAAATCAGTTTTTCTAGAATCACCTTTTGTAATAACTGGACAAGGAAAAGGTAGCAAAGTTACCACTTCTTGGTTTTGTGACATTATTTTGCCTCTCTGAGCTTTGATTTCCTCACCATAAAATGGGATGACTACTAGTTACTTGTGGTGGTAATAGTAATTAAATGACACTATATATAAAGGACATGGGCCATAGTAGATACTCAACAAAGCTTAGTTCTCATGCCACCCTATTCCATGATGCTCTAGGGTAGACTGAGTGATAGTGTCATAGGATTTGAGATCCATCACTAGAAAAGACAGAAAAAATATGTTGGAAAACTCACATTCAACTAAATCACTACGGTGGAGACTGAGAGTTGGGTCCCGATCCTCTCTTCCTCCTCTGGTATATGATATTTCAGCTGTGTATATGGCCTCCAACTAGAGAACGCATCTCCCAGGCCCTCCCACAGCTAGTGGTGACTAGGTTCGGGACAACAGAATGACAGCAAGAGTGATATGCATAATCACTTGTTCCTGACCTTACAGGAAAGAAACATATGTTCCCCCTCTTATTTCCTTCCTGAAGACTGGAATGGTTTTCCCCTCAGTCATGTGGACCAAACCCTATGGACGGAAGAGCACCAGTGAAAAAGCCTGTATCTCTGAATCCATTCAGGTGCATTACCAGCCCTGGACCAGGAGAAATAAAATCCTTTCTTGTTTGAACCCTGGAATTTGAGATTTTATTACAGCAACAGTTTGATTCTCAGTTATAAAAATCAGGAACTCTAGTCATATATATGTTTATTCAAAAACAATCATAAAATTATATGGTATATACCAGATTCTTCCTTCTTGGGCCCATAAGCCATTAGAATGTTCTAGAAATGCCCATATTTCAATATCCAAACCAAATCTCATAGACTATGCAGGATTGTCAAATAAATTAAAACTCTATTATAAGGTCCTGTAACTATGTATGTCTGTATATATGTGTATACACGTACTATGCATATATATATTACATATACATATTCTCTATTATAACATAAAGGGTAAATTATCTATATAATTATATATTATATAAAATAACATATAATATATATCATATATATGCCAATAATATTATTAATTATATATTATAAGTATATATATAATTTCATATACAATGAGGCAAGAAAAGTTATATATATACCATATATATAATTTCCCCTTTAAATAATTTCCTTTTTGGGAAATTTAGTCAAGATTCTTTTTTTCCTACCAGTTAAGATTCTTATATCTAAAAATTGTGTGTGTATATATATACATATATATATATATATATGGTCATGTTTGCAGGGGCAAGAACTTGCTCAAATATGAAAACATAGGTTCAGGATTCATACAAGTGGGCTTGAGGCTGGAGTCTGCTACCAAGAAGACAAAAGACTTCACTTCAGATTTGTGTCTGGCAAGCCCACAAGAGGCTCTAACATTAGGCTGTTTTTGAAATAATTCCAGGGTGACCTAAGCCATTAAAAGAGGACTCAGCTGGTGATAAAAGGATCTTGGTAAACATGATCATCAACTTGACAAACACATTCATCTGGAGACATCTAACTCTTGGTCTGTACCCCTATAAACTGACTCTCCTGCAGAGGTTCACATACCCAGGAGAGTCTGGCTCTTGCTTACGACCTGGCTATCAGAGAGTCCCTGCTCTTCCCATACTTGCAGCGCTGGGCTGGGGTGGCATGGTGGAAATAAATCAGTTACCTTGGCCAAGAAGTAGTGAACAGAGAGCTGAACAAGCGTTCCCAGAATCAGGAAATAGGATTCTATAAATCAGACATTTTTCCCTATCCAATTTTATAAGACATTCTCTAAGAAATAAATCCAAGCACAGACACGTTCCCATGGGAATACCTGTTTCTTCTGAGACACAGAGCTGCATTAAGTGAGTGATGCACCCCGTGGAAGGTCTCCCTCTTCCCAAGTCAGAAACCTGTTCGATTCAGTCTCTTACTTTCGACTGTTAGCATGGCAAGGACAATGTTAAAAGGCTTGCCAATGAGCTAAACTGTGGGTAATTTGAGCCTCATGGAAATAGAACCTGTGGTTATCCGTGCCCCAAAACTTCAGGTGGAGAGCAAAACGGTTCGTAGAACCCTGAGCAAAGTGGGTAATTCATTTCCACATCACTCTATTTGGTTGGCATTTATGTTTATTAAAAATGTACACCCTTATTCCCTTCTTGGTGCTCATTGTCCATGGTTCTGATGAGGCAAGAAAAGTAATTGCAGAGAAATGGGATGAGCATCAGGAAAAGAAAAGAATCCTGTTGAGAAAACACACAAAGGATGGTGAGGAGATGGGATGTGGGTTTGAGCCCCAGTCTGGCAGACTGATTCAGAGATCGTCCTTAATTATTTCACCTTCCTGGCCTTCAGTTACCTTCCTTGTAAAACAAAGTACATGTTTGCTATGTTCCTTTCAAAATACTAACACTCCAAAATTATTTTTTAAAAATTAAACAACTTTATATTCTAAAGGAAAAAGAACGGCACAATGGACCATGTCATTTCACTGTATAGAGTTCAACAGATCCCTGATGCCTCATGCAATGGTTTCTAAACATTCTCAGTGTGCATCACACTCAAAAAGTCTTCAGCATGGATTCCCAATGTATATTATTACTTATCAACTATATGAATGAGCCAGTGGATTTATAAGGTATACGTGCATATTGTGAAACATACATAAAAATTAAAAAGAATAAAATAGAAAGTAGAGCTAAATAAAAATTCTAAATTTTTTTCCATTCTCATTGGACCATCTTGCTTGACATTACTTGGGCCATGAAATCCCATTTACAGAACATGGATACACAGATCAAGTTTAAGCAACTCCTCATGGCACAGAAAGGCCATTTTAATTTGGTCCCCACCTGCTTCTCCAACTTCACATCTTTTTCCTGCCCCAAACTCAATGTTCCAGCAACTCCTTGCCTACATACACCATTAGTCAGCTCTGAACCTTTACTTAGGCTCTGACTCCCATCAGCAGTAGCCTTTCCTCTGCTCTTCACCCGAAAACTACCTCCTCACCTAGAGCAGAGAGACTAAGTTGCTTACTTAGCACACACCTTCCCCTTCCTTCTTTCTTTCTTTTTTTTTTTTAAAGATTTTTATTAGTCATTCAACAGGGAGACAGAGAGCACAAATAGGCAGAGCAGCAGGCAGAGGGAGAGGGAGAAGCAGGAGAGGGAGAACCAGGACCCTGGGATCATGACCTGAGCCGAAGGCAGCTGCTTAGCCGACTGAGCCACCCAGGCACCCCAACCTCCCCTTCTTTCTTAATAACACAACTCTGATGTTGCTGGGGGCTGCAGTGTGACCAGGGAAAAACTTCTCTTTCCCAGCTTCCCTTATGGACGGTGGTATTGATGGGATATACCTCTGGTTTCACGATGAGATACACACAGAAGCGACTGGATGACGTGTCTGAGGGGACATCCCGAAATGGAAGCAGCCTCAGTTAACCCACACACACACTTCTGCCCTTCGTTCTTGTCCTTCTTCCGCCTACAACATGGAGGCAAGACAATAAGACCAGAAAAGCCTGCTGTGTGATGAGGGGGTTAGGTGCAGAGAACTAAAAGAAAGGCAGTGAACTGGGGGAGAGAGATCAGAAGGGAGAACGGTGCCGGAAGGGGAGGCCATGGTGCGGGGCTGGGGGGCTTTCTGTTTTGTGCCCGGAGAGCCCTGGGAGAAGTTGGGAAGGTTGATGCTAGGGAGTCATGGGATTAGATTTTTATTTGAAAAGCACATGTTGGTGGCCATGTGCAGAATGGGAAGAATGCAAGTTTCTATTCAGTGAGAAGTTTAAAAGCCTGTGGCACAGTCCAGGTGGGAGGTTCCAGGAACCCAAACATAGAGCATTTAATATGCAGAGACTGCGTGGATGACATGAGGAGCACAAAATTGCCAACACGTGGCCACTGAGCCGATTCCAGGGGTCAAGGCGGAAGCTGCATGGGTGGTACTACTATTCACTACGATGAACAACACAGCAACTGAACTGCCCCTTTCCGTGCTTTGCAACCCGCAGGCTGTGCATAGCAGGAGACAATCACACAACAGGGCAGATTAATGATAAACTCATGACCGCCCCTCAGCAAGGCTGTCAGTATCATTCAACAACCCTCCAAAGTTTCTCTAGTCCTCTTGCTCCCCACCCCCCATTCTCTCTCTCAAACCCCTTGCACTCTTCTCAGACTACTGACTCCCCAACTTCTTTACCACACTCTCAGATGATCATCTCACCTACTTCACAGAGAAAACACAGGCCACCCAAAGGGAGCTCCTTCCACTTCCACTTCAAGCATAACCGCCCCTTCCAGGTCTGAGCTCATCGCCTTTTTCATAGTGCAACAGGACGACTATATCCCCACTTCTTTCGAGAAGCCATTCCTCTTGCCTTCTCTGGAAACTCAGCATAGCGATTCTCTTTCTCCTCTCTAGTATCATGTCAACTTATTGCTCTACTACTTGAGTGTTTCCACCAGCAATTAGAGCTGCCAGAGCAAATCTCTCTCGTCTTCAACCAACTGACCAAGAACAGGAAACTCCAACCACTATCAGGCATTCTTTCTGCTCTAGCCACTGCCTCCATTTCCCTTTCTTTCCCTCCCAACCAAATTTCTTACAGAGATATCTAAACTTGGCTGTTTTCTCAGCTAGTACTCTCAGGCTGGCACCCAACTGTCTTGGCTTGAATCCATACTAGCCAGCTGTGTGATACTGGGTGATTAACTTCATTATGCCTCAATTCTCCTCTTCTGTAAAAGAGGGGAAAGAGATAACATTCCCTCATAACATTGTTATTGCTCCATGTTAATCCATACTACGCACCTGGCACCAGGTCTGGCATCTAGTAGATGCCTGGTAAATGTTTGCTATAGTTTTTATTAAATTATCATTTGCTCCCAATCCTTATCTTCTACCTCACTGTCACAATATTATAATAAAGTGGGTGGCTTTCCCTAAGGTCTCTAAGTCACTTTATCAGATGGACAGTTTTCAGTCCTCATTTTCTTATCTCCCATTACTCCTTGGCATCCCAGAAGGCACCTGGCCTTTAAGTGCTGAGATTCCTTTTCCCCGGATCCATTTTTATTTGTCTGCTAGACTCTTCTACATGTACCCACAGCTCTAATACCATAAACACCAATCGCTTCCAAGCCTCTATTTCTAGCCTCATGGCTTACTCCTTTCTCCAGGTCTTTGTTTGGGTATCTTGGAGGCATGAAATCATGGCCTTCACCTTCTTTTGCTTGTTTTAACTCTCCTCTGAAACATCTGTTTGTCTCTGAATGTATTCTCTAACACTTACTCATTCCTACATTTACCAATATCTATGGAGCACCTGCTACATTCTAGACTTTCTTCTATGTTCTATCTTGTCTTAGAAAATATTTAAGGGAGCTTGTAACTAGTACATAAAGATGAAATAAGGTCAGTGAGATTAAAGGCTAAATAAAACCACAGATGGGAAAAAAATTAATTGAGGCAGGGTTAAACATATACACCAATGGCTTAAAAACCCACTACAGGGGCGCCTGGGTGGCTCAGTCGTTAAGCGTCTGCCTTCAGCTCAGGTCATGATCCCAGCATCCTGGGATCGAGCCCCACATAGGGCTGCTTGCTCAGCGCGAAGCCTGCTTCTCCCTCTTTCACTCCCCCTGCTTGTGTTCCCTCTCTCGCTGTGCCTCTCTGATGAATAGATAAATAAAATATTTTTTTTTAAAACCCACTACAGAGGAGTCTCAAATTTGCTTTAAATATTCAAGCAGCCAAGGGCACTGGGTGGCTCAGTGGGTTAAAGCCTCTGCCTTCGGCTCGGGTCATGATCCCAGGGTCCTGGGATGGAGCCCTGCATTGGGCTCTCTGCTCAGCGGGGAGCCTGCTTCCCTCCTCTCTCTGCCTCTCTGCCTACTTGTGATCTCTGTCTGTCAAATAAATAAATAAAGTCTTAAAAAAAAAAATCTTCAAGCAGCCAAAGGGATATCTTGTCAGTTACTTAATATAATGCCCATAAGAGACAGAGAAAATAAACTATTCAGAAAAACTAGGATAAACTAAAAATAATTTAGGTACTCAGATTAGATCAGATTTTTCCCATGAGACCCACCTTATAAGGTATCTGTGTGAAACCATCCTAACTCCCGATACTATTCAGATATTACTCAGTGTGGCAGGTAAGTGAACTTAGACCCTCAGAGGTTAAATAACTTGCTTGATACTAGTCACACAGCTGATAAATGGCAGCACCAGGATTCAAACTCATATCTATATGGCTCCAAAACCCATTTTCTTACCACCACCCCAAAGTGCATTTCAAAAATAAATATCCCCACCCAGCAGCACCAAGATCTCCACGTACAAAGTCCATAATGGGACCATAATAGGACATGACATTGCAGAAACTCTGTATCTCAAAGATCCCCTGGCAGCTTCTGTACTTTCAGTTTAAAGATAGATGCATGGTCCTTAGTAGAAAAGAATGGGGGGAGGGAAGCAGAACATGAAGTATTAATAAACATCGTAAGATCATTACCTGGTCCCTTAAGTAGCCTCTGAAGTAAGAGCAATGGGGAAAAAAAATTGCAAGAAGCTATTTTCCCCTCCTAATAGATTGTACATTTCAACAGCTAAAAGGATATGAAAATTTAACGGAATTTTTAATGTCTTTCTAGGTTTTACAATACCACAAAGAGATCATCTTTGTTCTCCTTGCCATGAGAACAGACGAGCAGTAGGGGTGTTGGGGCCGTGACTCACCACCTCCTCATGCCCACAGAGGCTATACATGCAGCAGGCCAACTTCTGGGATCAATAGGGTTCACAGCAACACAGTATCTGCCAGCAAACCTTGGAGGGGCCATTAGTCAACCAGTGACCTACCAACCTGACCACAGCAGCCTTCTGATGTGGATTCTCAGAAAGGTTAGCGCATGCTGGGAAACGGAAAAGGTCATGGGTACCTCACAACCAAATCCACAGGACTGGGGTGAAGGGCATCGTAGATGAGCTAGGAAGTCAGGTGTAAGGGCCACCCTGAAAACCAATGTCACCACCTACCGGCTACATGCCCAAGAGAAGCTTAGTAGAAGAGGCAGCAACTAGGACAGGCCACACACAGCAGACCAGGGTGGCCACTGAAAATGGCTGCCTTCCAAGAACACTGAACTAAATGACCTCTCATGGATGGCAATAATGGCAAGAGGTCAGATGTCCAACCGGGGTCTGGATGCAAGTCTCGAGGTAATAACTTTCAGAAAAGGGGAAAAATCCAAAACTGACTTGGGAATTTTTTTTTTTTAAGATTTTATTTGTTTATTTGACACAGAGAGAATGAATACAAGTAGGCAGAGCAGTAGGCAGAGGGAGAGGGAGAAGCGGGCTCCCCCTGAACAGGGAGCCTGATGTGGGGCTCGATCCCAGGACCCCAGGATCATGACCTGAGCCAAAGGCAGATGCTTAACGACTAAGCCATCCAGGAGCCCCCTGACTTGGGAATTTTAATGTGAGTGAAGCATATGGCTTTGCAAGTGTCAGTCTGTCTACTCACTCTCCTGGAATTTCAGAGAAGCCAAGAGAACTCTCATCCTCCGAAAGCCCTACCCTCAGGCCTTTTTTCTCTGCACCAGTTCAGAGCAAAGGAAGAAGGAACCTCTGAGATGGGCTTGCATCTTCTTCAGTCAGCAATGAGGAGGGGCTTTGGTGTCCCACAGATCGGAGTTAGAATATAGCTCCATGACTGATTCATGTTTTTGACTTTGGGCAGATTTCCTCAGGTTAGACAACCTCAGACTGGTCAGCGGTTTTGTTTCCCACATTCACTAGATCTAAATTATCTTCTTTATCTGGGTCATTCTCCTGTGGATGCACTATTTTTTATTTTTTCTGTCAGTTGGCCCTTATAGATGTGGGACCTGGAATGGGACACAGAATTTCAGATATAACCTGACCAGAACTGAGGCTCTTGCTGACCTCGACCTGAATGCTGCAGCTCTATTAACACAGCCCAGGCTCAGGAGGCTCTAGAGAAGATGTATCTCTGGCCCTGTTACTTACTGTGTGACCTGAGCAACTTTCTTAACCTCTCTGTGCCTCAGTTTCCTCATCAGTAAAGTAAAATAGTATCTACCTAGACTGGCTAAGAGGATTAATAAGTTGATAGTTACAAAACATACAGAAGTGACTGGTACACAGTAAGTACTCAGCTAATACTTATTGGTTCATTGCTCCTTGGCAATCAGGCATTCTCTAAGAGATCAAGGCTACCACTGAGATTACATATACATTTTTGTTTCGTTTTGTTTTTAATTGAGGTATAACGGACATATAACATTATATTAGTTTCAAGGCATAACATAATGCTTTGATATCTGTATATATTGTGAAATGATCACATTTCACAGTCTAGTAAACATCTGTCACCTTACTACAAATTTTTTAGTGATAAGGACTTTTAAGGTCTATTCTCACAGCAGCTTTCAAATGCACAACACAGCACTACTAACTACGGTCACATGCTGCACAGACATCCCCAGGGCTCACCTGTGCTAACTGGAAGTTTGTGCCTTTTGACCTCTTTCATCCATTTCACCCATCCACCAACGCGGCCTCTGGTAACCACCATCTATCTGTTCTCTCTATCTATGAGCTGCTTTTTTTTTTTCTTTTTAAGATTCCATAACTGAGATCATACAATACTAGTCTTTCTCTGACTTATTTCACTGTGTGTAATGGCCTCAAGATCCACCCATGTTGTCTCGCATGGCAAAACTTCATTCCTTTTGTACCTGAATAATATCCCACTGCATGTACACACACACATACACAAACACACACACACACACACACACACACACACAACTTCTTGATCCATTCATCCACTGATGGGACATTAAGTTTGCTTCTATGTCTTGGTTATTGTAAATAATGCCACACTGAACATGGAAGTGAACATGTGTCTTTTTGAATTAGTGGTTTTGTTTTCTTTAGATAAACAGAAGCAGAACTGCTGGACCAGTTGGTAATTCTACTTTTAGCTTGTTGAGAGGACCCCCCCCCATTTTCCACAGTGGCTGTGCCAGCTTGCATTCCCAGCAACAGCGCACAAGGGGTCCTCTTTCTCTACATCCTCACCACCACTTGTTATTTCCTGTCCTTTGGATAACAGGCAATCTAACAGATGTAAGGTGATATCTCACAGTGGCTTTTTATTTTTCATAGTGGATTTGATATTTGCATTTCCCTGAGGGTTAGTGATGCTGAGCATCTTTTCATGTACCTGTTGGCCATCCATATATCTTCTTTAGAAAAGATGTATTGTCCTTTTATTTTACTTTTTGTTCATTTTATAACATATAGTCAGATCTTCTACTCATTCCTTCCATGAAATTTTTAATGAAAAGACATACCCTGATAAAAATTCACATTAATTTTAACTTACCCTTCTAATCTGTTGTTCTTTTTAAAAAAATTTTTTTGAGGGGCACCTGGGCAGCTCAGTCACTTAAATGCCGGTTTTGGGGTCAGTTCATGATCTTGGGGTCCTGGGATGGAGTCTCATGTCATGTGCCCCTGCTCAGCGGGGAATCTGCTTCTCCCTCCATCCCCGCACGTGCTAGTTGTCTCTCTCTCTCAAATAAAATTGTTAAAAATTTTTTGAATTATGGTATTTAATGTATTAATTATGGTTCCCTACTTTGTCTCATTTACATATTTATTCAGCAAGTCCTCTACGTGTTCACTCAAGTTGTTGAACAAAAACATTATCAAGGGCAAGTTAAAAGGCAACAAATGTCACGTGTCATGCCACCAGGGGCTCACACAGACTTGAGATGAAGTCCTTTATCCATAGTCTTTGAGGTAGTTTCTCAGCCCTTTGGGAATCCATTCTGAATGTATCAATCATTCCAAGGCCCTCTTTTTTAACTAGGAGAAAATAGTTGGAAATTCCTCAAAAATGTGTAGCACACAAGATATGTTTCGCTGATGCCATTTTATCAGTAGTTCTCCAACTCAAACTCATTTATGTATTCAGTAATATTTAGTGGACAGCTAGTCTGTCAATAAACACATAAATACAAACAAGAATAAGGTAGTAAGATAGTGACAAGTACTAAGAAGAAATACAAGAGAGCAACAATACTGCTGGGGCAGGGACGGGAGTGGTAGCTGAGGAGGCTCTTCTCTAATGCATTTAACCTGAGATACGAACAAAGAGAAAGAGATAACCATGCCACCATTTTGAGAAAAGCCAAGGCAGACAGAGGGCCACGTTAATGCAAAGGCTACATGCACCAGGAATGTTGGAGAAATAGAACATCACTGTGGTTGGACAGTAAGTATGTGGGTGCATGGCATGAAATAAAAGAAAGGGGGCATAAGGAGAGAGCTATCACACAGGACTTTGAAGAACATGTCAAGGGATTTTTATTTTTTGAATTGTAATAGAAAGCCACTGGAAGAATGTGGCCATGAGAGTAGCATCATCTGACTAACATTATTAAAAGAATAATCTAACTGCGGCAGCGAATGGATTATCAGAAGGAAGAACATAATCAAGGAAAACAATTAAGAGGCTGGTATACGAATCCTGCAAGAGATGAAAGGACTTTGAAGGGGCACCTGGGTGCCTCAGTGGGTTAAGCCTCTGCCTTCGGCTCAGGTCATGATCTCAGGGTCCTGGGATCAAGCCCCGCATCGGGCTCTCTGCTCAGCAGGGAGCCTACTTCCCTCCTCTCTCTGCCTGCCTCTCTGCCTACTTGTGATCTCTCTCACTGTCAAATAAATAAATAAAAATCTTTAAAAAAAAAGAAAGGACTTTGAACTAGGAAAGTCACAGTGGGAAGGGGTAGGAATGGCCTAATTCAGGGTTCATTTTGGAGCCAAGGATACAGGACTTGCTGGCGAATTGAATGCAAGATGAAAGAAAAGCACCAAGAATAACTTCTGGGTCTGGGTCTTGGTCCTGACCAAGTGGGAGAGCTATTGTACCTTTTATGGGAGACAGAGGAGACAACAAGAGGAACATGTGGGGTGGTTGGGCTATGTGGGCAAATCAAGAGTTCTGTGTTGGATCTCCATCTCCAGCAGCCAGCCAGCCAGCCAGCCAGTATTTATTCAGAGGTGATGCTGGGCAGAGGAGATAGCACGAACAGTCTAGTTGAGGATGTAAGAGCAGATGGACAAGATGTAAGCACGAGGTGCTACTGGAGTTTCGACTATGCCCAGCAATCTCAAGGAGAGTGTTCCTGAGAAAGCAATTTCAAGAAAAAACAACATCTGAGGTTAGATTAGCAGAAATCATTCATAGTGAACCTGTGTGCTTCCTGTTAATGACACAAGATATCTCGGTTGTGATTATTATGCATATAACTATAAAAGAGAATGTTATTAGGAAGTCGCACAGGTTATTTTTAGGGACCAAACTTTTGGAAAACTGGAAGCAGTAACTTATCTAAGCAGCGATTCAACCTTGCTCTCCAGGGCTTTAAGATCACATCTGCAACTTGTTTTCTTAGTTGTGAATACCCAGCTGAGCATAAATATACAACACTGAGACGTCAAAACACTTCCTTAGATTTTCCATTTCCTCTCAACCACATTCAGTCTGAATGAAGCCAGTTCTATGAGATCATGATTTCAGCATCGTCTTACAACCTGTTTCAAGTTTCTCAGCTCTAGACACAGTGGTCTTCCTTCACCATGCTCCTCCTGCCACAATCACTGCAAATGCCGTTCCCTCTACCCAAAACACTGTTCCCATCCCTCTTCTCAGAGTTAACGCGTATCAACATCCTCTAAACATCCATTACCCAAAAATTTCCTAGTTTCCCTTACAAGGCCATATCCCATTATTACACACTCTTAAAGCCCCCTTGACCCATTCTTTGTGCCATTTATTTTAGTGCCGATCTTGTGACTGATGGACGAATGCACTCTTTACTACACTGAAAACTTGAGGAAGGCAGGAACACTATTAGTGTTGATTCATCATTATTCTCCTAAAAGTAGTATGATACCTAGCATTAAGTTAATGAGTGAGAACAAAGAAGAAAAATAAGAGTGCTTTATCTCTCTCTCTTTTAACAAAATCCTTAATATGATCTAATCTTTGCAAACCATTAACCAAACCTTCTTAGTTTTTCCTCCTATGGATACAAGTATCAAAAGTCTTTTTAGGTTGCTCATAGAATTTGACATTAGGGGAGCCCAATATTAGCTCCCTTTATCACTATGATATTTTACATAGTATTAAATTTTCTCATGTCAATTAATTTAGCTACTATCTACTAGGGTCTTACCAGAAGTCAGACACTTTACATACACCACCACTCCATCATGAAGACTATGCAAGGTAGGTATTCCCACCTGTTTAATAGATGAAATCAAGTCTCAGAGAGACTTAGTGATATCCACAAGGTCATACAGCCAATAAGTGCTGATTCTGGGATTCGATTATAGGTCTTTCTAACTCAAAAGCTTCTAACTTTTGGTTTCCCCAAATGCAAATCTGGAATAAGGACTATTTTTCAAACTGGACAGGAAGTCAGTGTGAGAGTGCATGAAAAGAAATATTCTTTTAAAGTCATAAAGCATTGTAGGAATATTAGTCACTGAGTTTCTTAGCTCATTATCACCTATGTATCCTGTATTTTTAATTTACCTATGGATATATGCCCTTTTGTTCATGAGAAAAAAAGCTAAAGACTGCCAGTTATGGTGCTGAAGAACTTAGGAAAACCTATAATTCTGGTCAACATAAGCTCTCAAGGAGGTAAAGACTGGAATGTGATTATATTTTTGAAGCAAAAGTCTGACTATTTTATTATATGCTGCTTGGAACAAAAGCTGTGTGAACCCAAGGGTACAGCTCAGGAAAAACAAAAAAACAAAAAATCATTCCCCAAAGTCAGAAGAAGCTGGCAGTAATTTTATGGCATTATTCTTGGGGTACTGACTTTGGCAGACATGACCTATTACCTAGGAAGGAATCTGAGTTCAGAAGAATGAACAGTTATTAATTAAGATAGTAAGAAGTGACATTTTTTGAAGACTTAGTATGTGCTAGGATCTTTACCTGCATTATATACTTTAATCCTCATAATATACTAATTAAAGCTCAGGAAAACAAGTACCTCACCCAACAATACGTATGGCAGAGTGTACATGGCTTACAGATGACAGAGCCATCTGATCTCAGGCCTGACACTGGTGACCAATTCTCAGCCATTAAAATAGGCAACAGCTAATACAGTATTTTACTATTTTAATTATCTACATCAGTAGCTTAGGAGCTTGACTGGCATATTCCTAGATCTAACTATCCCTGGTTGCTTGGGCACAGCCCAATTTCTGCATTTGCAAGGCTGAAAAGTGGACTCTGGATTGGATGAATTCACATAGGTAAGCCCATCCCTCAGCGACATTATTCTGGTGCTTACTCCCTTTCAAATGGTTAATGGTTAACCAGATTGGTTAAGACTGGTTATTGGTTAAAATGGTTAAATGACCAAAATTT
This sequence comes from Taxidea taxus jeffersonii, assembly GCA_003697995.1. NCBI lineage: Eukaryota > Metazoa > Chordata > Mammalia > Carnivora > Mustelidae > Taxidea > Taxidea taxus. The sequence continues at coordinate 16,859 of RCUC01154237.1, forward strand.
GTTGAAAAAGGTAAGACAAGGATAGGTGACACAGAGTACTGAGAGAGCCACAGGACTAGGGCGCCAGGAGACCCGGTTTATGGTCCCAGCTCTATCACTAAAGTGCTCTAAGACCAAGGAAATTCACCCTATCTCGCTGAACCTTGGGTTTTCATCCACAAAATGAAAATGTGAGAGCAAAATCTCTATAATCCCTTTCAGCTCTGCTATTCTCTGACTGCCCAGCAGTAAAAGTTGGAAGCTGATCTCACTTTTGGGGGGCTTCCAATTATCTTCCAGATGTCATATTGAAAGGAAGAGCTGTTCCATGAAACCTTATACACAGCAAGCCTTCTGAAAGCCATTACCTTACAGCATGATGTGGTCATCACTGCTCCCTTGCCCTCCTGGCTCTGCACGGCTATTCCTGGAAGGGTTAGCAACTGAAACAATACTTCTGGGAATCTAAGAGTGGCAGTGGTAGTTGGAGAGAGCACAGATACTTTTTTCAGGCCCAACAGGCAGGGAACAGAATGCTGAGAGAGTAAAGATCCTTGTCCTTTTGGTGCCAAGATACATTTAAAAATGATAACAACTAACAGGTCTCTAGGCTTTGTAAACCACATGTCCTGTGCTATGTGGTATCTCCTTTCAACTCCCCCCGCAAACCTCTATGGTAGGGAGGCAGGTTATGGGTACTGGATGTGATTAGAGGAAAGAAAGAGACCTGGTGGGCACACGCACCAACACACACACACACACACACACACACACACACACACAATCATCTTCAAAGGAGCTACAAAACTTCTAAAACTACTCACAATTTTACTTATAGCATGGGCAAGAGTAATAATTAGAACCACCTCTTAGGAGGAATGGAGAAAATTTTGTTGAGTCTCCAACCAGTGGCCCCTTCTTTAAGGAAGGATAGAAGCTCCATTAGAAATGAAACCCAGTCCCTTGGGGCACCTGGGTGGCTCAGTGGATTAAGCATTCAACTCTTGAGTTTAGCTCAGGTCATGATCTCAAAGTCATGAGATAGAGCCCCACGTAGGGGTCTACGCCCTATGCAGAGTCTGCTTGGGATTCTCTCTCCATTGTCCCTCCACTCACAAATAAATAAATAAATCTTAAAAAAAAATTAATTAAATCTAGTCCCCTCTCCTTTCCCACCCTAGGTCCACTATGCTCCAGCCACATCCAGAAATTCATGCACACTTACAGTCTTCTGTGCCTCCATGCCTTTGCCTAGGCTGTTTCTCCTGCCTTAAAAATCATCCCCCACCTTTGCCTGGTGAACTACTACTCATATTTTTTGGACATCTCAAATGCCATCTCATAAGAAGACTTCCTTCATACCACCTCCAGTCGTGACTTTCTGCTCTCCTTGCCCCACAGTATTTTGAACATGGCTAGACTTATTGAAAAGCAAGGAAAACACTGAGAATATTGATTTTCCTGTTCCCCTAGACATGAGATGCCCAAGGGCACAAACCATGATGAGTATAGTTTTATATCTCCCAAATCTAGTTCAGCGCCTGGCACATAGGAGGCACTCAGTAGTGTGGTTGTTTGAACAGATAAATGACTGGATGGATCACTAACATAAAGACCTCTAGGTTATTCTCCATTAGGCAGAAGTTTTATTTTAAAAGATAAAATAAGACAGTACAATATGTACTTGATATGAACTTGCCTCAGACACTGAAAAGACCTTATTTTATCACCTGGACAGGAATGACAAGAGTAATAAGAAAAAGTGGGGTAAGACCAAAGACCCAGGGTGAAGGACAAAGACAAAGCTTAGTCCAGGGCACCCAAAGGGATGGCCACCCCCAGAACATGGGATCTAGTGATGTGAGAGGCCCCATAAATCCTAGAAAATGCTGGGATTACCTGGCCAAAAGATTCCTCCAGAACCCCCAAAATATATTATTAAAAAAAAGCACCAGCCTCTCATGATATCAAGATACAGCAGCAGTTGAGCAAAATTCTAAATGAAAAGTCTCATATTCTAAGGAATGAATGGATAAATCCTTGCAAACATATCTAGTTCTACCAGGAAAATTCAGATCATTGGGTATTAATAGCCATGAAAGGATTTTTTATAATACTCACAACTATGGATGATATGATATCCCTGGATTCAGGCTCCCAATGCTGGCCCTGATGCCTATCACTGGTAGAAATCCCTTAGGCACATTTCCACAAGCCAATTTCCTTTTCTCTCCCTCAGGATGCAGCAGCATTCATATGAACACTCTCATCTCAGACTTGCATTCTCTTACATATTCCATCCATCGGAAGAAGATCACTTAGCTGATCCATGAGGCTTGGAGAAAACCAACCTCCCTGGGCCATGTTAACAAGGAAGGGGTGCCACTGCTCTGACATGGAGTCAGTGCAGGCTTGGCATGGGTCTCTCCTCTTGAACCACCTAGATCCAGGCCGGCAGGCTCTTTCAGCTTGTGAAGTAAGCAGATCAAGGCTGGAAGCAAGCCCAGCCAGGTCTCATCTCTTTGTGGGAGCTCCTTCGCCTACTGATGAATGGATTATGTCAGTGTCATGCAGGTCCCAAGGTCTAGCCATGTTCTGAAAAGTGGTAGGATTTCTTTACCGTGTTCTTTAATTCAGTATTGCATTTTGCTTCAGCTGGCTCTGAGAACTGTTCTCTATTGTCCCAGACTTTATTTTTATTTATTTATTTTTATTATGTATGTCAGTCCCCATACTATACATCATTAGTTTCTGATGTAGTGTTCCATGATTCATTATTTGAGCATAACACCCAGTGCTTCACGCAATCTATGCCCTCCTTAACACCCATCATTGGGCTCACCCATCCCCCCCACCCCCCTTCCCCTCTAAAACCCTCAGTTTGTTTCTCGGAGTCCACAGTCTCTCATGGTTCGTCTCCCCCTCCAATTTCCCCCCCTTCATTGTTGAGACTTCAGAGCAGACCAGTGGTGAATACCTTCAACACATACTTGTGAGGAGTCATGAGTCTTTGTCTCCAGGGTGAAGCCTACAAGACAAAAATATCTCAAATGCAGCTTTAGTTAACTGCAGGGTTACCTGACTCTATAGAAAAGCGATAGTCCTAATCTTCTTAAAGTAAGTTTGCTCGTTTTGTTTGGTCTCCATGAAGGAGTTTGAAATATTTCCTGTCATGGAAAAGTCTCGGAGAGAAATGCTACAGGAATGAGGCTGGACCACAACTATCACTCAGGGCTGCAGTGTGTCCTCCAGAGTCCTTTCTTAAGTGGCAAATATATTCATGACCAAAGTCATGTGAACACTGAAATTATGAAATGAAATCACTGTCTGTCACCTAGTAATGTCACATAATTCAAAAACAATTTACAGAGAATACGTAAGTATCTTGGACAACTGAGGCCAAAAAAGGAACTGTTTATCAAATCTGCCATTCAAACATATATTCACTCATTCACCAACTATTTCGTCAGTCTCTGTTAGGTGCCAGACAGTAGCCAGTGGCCTATGCCTAGAACAGTCTCCCAGAGGAAGAGAAAATAAGTTAAAAAAGGTAGCCTTCCTCCCCTGAGGGAATGGTCTTCTTTCATGCATGTGTATCTTCAACTTTGCCTCTCACTTAAGTTAGGAAGTTCTTCTACCTGATCTTGTAAGTCTGTTTTTCACCTGATTTTCCTGACCCCACATAATGCAGAATCCGGAGACTAGCACATTACACCCTTATACATAACAAAGCTCTTTCTGTAATGCAAATAAGCACCATGTAATTCTGCCTTGTTGTGCACAGGAGTTTCCATGAAGTGGCCTGCCCCTGTAACACAGGGAAGCACTCTTCCCAGGAAGTAAAAAAGCAACTGGGATGTGCTGAAAGAGAGCCTGGATAATGGATGATAGCAGGTGGGATGCTGCTTGTCTTCCTAAGGGTCCTTTCTCCTCACTGATCTCTTCCTTCCTGTTTGCTTTTGAAAGCTATGTAGGATTAGATGGGTGACCTGTGGATGATTCACATGGAACTGAAGGTCAACATTTATTGGCACAGATTGTTTTATTGGACTGTGCGTAGATGATTCCCTGCAAGACACTGGGTTTGAGTGTTTCCCATCAACTCTGAACATTAGTTTGCCAGTATAGTTTCAATTGTGAAGAAATGTCTACTATATTCTTTTGATTCACAAAACTATTTTTCACCTTACTTTATATAATGTTCCCTAATCAAACCATCCAAATACCTCCTTGAAAGAAGGCATTAGGTGGTAACATTTTAGCTTTGAAAATTTGCATGTAAGTTACTTAAAACATTATAAATTTCTTTCCCTGTCCTTCAAATGTACCATATAAATATTGCATTTCATCCTTAACTTACACTCCATCAATAATTTATTTCATAAATATCCCTCCGTAAGACCATCAGTTGCTGAGGTGTTCAGTTTTCGGGGAAAGCATTTATTTACTGCACGAGCCCAGGAAGGCTGGTAAAGACTTGGCTAAAAGCTCCACATGGAGCAAATTACGGTAATTGTATTAATGCTCAAATCCACGAAGCTCTGCTCAAATCTGCTAAAAGGTTTTGCACTTTATTGCCCGCATCTTGACGGGCAATGAGTCCACTGGAAATGTTTAACACTTCACAGGGAAGCTTCCGAGATGCATTTCTCATAGTTACAAGAATGACTGAGGAATCTCTGGAGGTATCTTCCAGAGCAAACTCTGAAAGTCACAACTGAGTGTTAACAACCTCTTTACTATCTTCCACTTTTGAATCAGACTGAAACTATAAATTCAAGTCACCAGAAATGAAAATCAGAGGAAATATCACACAAATAATTTTAATGAATGGGTAAGTTTTAATTCATGTACGGCAATATTCTGGTTAATGATATGTCTCCTTAAAAATCCATTAACTTAACAGGCTAAATCTAATAAAGTTACTCTGGAAATCTTCTGCTAGATTAATATTATGGATTTTTAACGAATATTTCCTGTAGGTATTGCTCTATTAGCAAACCTAATATACTAATTAAACATGGGTTTTGTGTCAGGGTTGGGGGGAGCACCACATGTTAAAATTAAAAAAAAAAAAAATCAGACTTGAAGTTGGACCCAAGTCACCAAAGATATTATTAAAATCAGTAAACATCATTATAGCTTTTAAAAGCAAAAAGTGCCAACCTCCTAGGACCAGCCATCTCAAGTCAATTTATTTACTTACTAATAACATATTATTTGAGCTACTGAAGTATTACCATCCCCTATGCCAGGATTGAAGACGCAAAGGTAAGTTAGTGAAAGTCCTGATGTCACGGAGCTCACAGTCTAGTATAGAATCAAGACATGTACAGGTAATCAAAGTATACTATACTAAGATACAGTCAATAAACCATGAGAACACTCAGAAGGAACAACCAAATTTAGGGGATGGGGGGGCACAAGTAACTGAAGTTGAAATCTGTGTTCCAGTAAGATATTAGCTCCTTCTAGGGCCTCCCATTGGGAGGGTTTAGCATTTATTTTATTACTTCTGCATGGGGTTAGATGAGATTATTTATTAAATTTTCATCTGCAAACAAAGTAACATTACTTTTGTCATGGACTGTGAGAATTACATGCAACAAGGTCTGCAAAAGCACAGAGAAATGTGTTTGAAATATAGGAGGGGAAGAAGTAGGGTTAGCATTTATTTGTCGCCTACCATTCATAGGTACACAATGAATATTAATTGGAAGTCAATATAGCAAAAGGGTTAGAGCAGGATTTGGAATCATCCAAACATGGGTCTGGATTCTGCCTCTACCACTCGCAAACTGTGCAACCATCATTTAAACACTTTTCCCTTTTCTGACTGTCGGTCTCATTAGCTGTAGAAGAGGATAAATAAAAACAACTCCATTACACGGTTTTTAAAACTCTACAAAGATAATGGTTAAAATGCAATAGTATCATGTCTGAGAAGCAGTAAACTATTAGTTTTAATTGCTCCCATTAATTATGCCTTCATGGGTAGGACTATATGGTATGAGACTCGTCTAAGTTCACACCATTAGTGCCAGAACTAGAACTACTCTAGCTCCCAGTTCAGTATTTTAGACCCATCTTGCCTGTACCCCTCAATTACAAGACAAGAGACATTCCCTTGGCTCTCAGTCCTGATGGTTCTCCATCAAGGCAGCAAGCTCTCAGGACTTGATGGCCCTGCTTTAGCTCTAATGACCAGTGCACTCATACCCTGGTGCTATGGGCTAAACTGTGTCCCCAAAATTTGTATGTCGAGGCCCTAATCCCCAATGTAACTATATTTGGAGAGAGGGGGTGTAAAGAAGTAATTAATATTAAATGACGTCAAAATGGTAGGGCTTTGGGGTGCCTGGGCAGCTCAGTCAGTTGAGTGTCTGATTCTTGATTTCAGCTTAGGTCATGATCTCACATGAGATTGAGCCCTGTGCTGTGCTCTGTGCTCAGCAGGAAATCTGCCTGTGAGTCTCCCTCTCCTCTACCCCTCCTCCAGTTGTACTCTCAGTCTCTCTCTCTCTCTAAAATAAATAAATCTTCAGAAAAAGGGTGGGGCTCTGAGCCAACAGGATCTGTGCCCTTAGAGGAAGAGACACTAGTGAGGCACTCTCTTGAGCACACTTTCTCTTCCCATGTACAAAATAGAATCACATGAGCACACAGTGAGAGGCAGGGCCAACAAGCCAGGAAAAGAGGCCTCAGAACTAAACTTACCTTGTTGGCACTTCCCAGCCTCCAGAACTATGAGAAATACATTTCCATTGTTCTAAATCACTTAGTCTGTGGTGTTTTGCTACAGCAGCTTTATGGACTGAGACACCCAAGACATCTCTTTGTCATATTTCTGTCTTCACTCTTGCCTTCTGTCTCCACACCAGCAACTTGTTTCTCACACATTCCATCAGCAGATACTTAACGTCACCTGTGCCAAGACACTCAGAGGTCAGGTACAGTGATCCCCGCCCTTCGGAAGTTTCCGGTTTAGCATCGGCTTCCTGTGTGGCTGCCCATTCTCTCTGGTGAACCAGAAGCACTGTCTAAAAACCCAGCCCCGTTGGCAGGAGTCCCAACACGCCAGCCTCTAATCACCTCACTCGGCCCCCAGAATAAAAGACCGACCCTATTCCCCAGTTGCTGTCCAAGATGCTGCTTCCAAATGGATGGAACACCCAGAATTTCAAAGCCAACCATCATATGACTTATGGTATTAACACCTTTTTACACCTTATGAAGTTATACTCCACTTATCAACTGAGATCCCATCACACCTTTCTTCTGCTCAGGTATGTGCACTTGTTCCAGTCTAGCTAATAGTGACTTTGGGGGCTAAATCCTGGACCACTGTGTAATCCCACTGGAGGCCAACCATACAGACACACCAGCTCCCTTAGTCTCATATATCCCAATAGTCAGTGTGCTTTAGTAGCAAAGTATGGAGTTAGAGACCTTAGTTCTAATACTAACTCAACAACTTAATGGTGGACAAGGAACTGAATCCCAGTTTTTCCATCCATAAAATGAGAATAGCTATTACACCAAGAGGTTTGTGAGGGCCACATGATATAATGTACATAAATCACCTATCAAAGGACTCAGAATATAACTGATGACAAATGACTGCTGCTTTGTTTTCTTCTTCTCTTCCCTGGTTCCAACCTCCTCTCCTTCTCCACCAGCTCAGATGCAGACGTGACCTCAGTAGAACCACAGAAATTGCAGAAAGATTCTTGCTGCATACTACTCTGACTGTTCTTTTACCCAGACTTAGCAATTAGTAGTTGAAGAGACCACAGACAACCAAGTTAAGCTATCTACAACATAGGAGGATAGGTACTGCTTGAATCTTTCATGTTTCTATCTTGAAACTCTTGCCCTTCAATAGATGGGTCATGAGGACTTCCCCAGAGAAAGGTTGAACTGAAATGACCTACCATGTGACTTGCTTATCAAGGGCAATCAGAAACTGTAGCACACATCAATTTTTCGCCAATATTTAACAGCACAACTCTCAAGTTTTAGCTGGCCACGTGCATGGACACATAGCTGCCCAGCCCATGCCACATTCCTCAGCCACCCTTGCAGCCTCATGGGGCCTTAGGGACAAGTGCTGGTTTATGGGATGTGATCAGAAAGGATGTGGCTCAATTCCATGTTATGGTATCTCCAGAAGAATGGAGAGGGATTCCTCTGGTCCTTTTCATTCCTTCCACTGACTGGGAACTGATGGAAACTGGAGTGACTGACATGGACCCAAAGATGGGCCATGTTGTGACAATGACAGAGCTGGCCTGATAGTCACTTCCCTCTATCCTATTACATTAGAAAAGGGAATTACCTTCCATTTTGCATAACCCACTGTCCTTTTCACTTTTATTGTTACAACATCTTAGCTTAAACACGAAACAGTATGAAAGGATTTCTATTTAATTAAGGATAACTGCCTGCCTGATGACAACTGACTACAACCACATGTAGTAACTACAGGAAATAAACAACTTCCTGTGAAATGAACATGCAAACCTTTAACTTTCAAATGCCAGCTATTATTATATGTATGTACCTAGCATCTCAGCGCTTCCACCAAGGAAACCCCTACTAGTCACCCGCATCTTTATTAGCTGGCCACATAAAATGAAGTCTGGGACTCTAAGGCCTGAGTCAGAAATTATGCTGTACAGCTCATGCTGTAGTTTCTTCTCATTTTTATCTCTTCAATTGTTTTTCTTTCTGTTCATGGCCTTGTCTGGTTCTTTGAATCTAATTCACAAAGCATCTTCCTAGCTGATTGGAAACAATCGATATACACCCCTTTGATTATGCTATTCCCAGCTACTCCATGTGACTGTCTTCCTCAATCTAGTCCAATGTCTACAATTCTATATTTCAACAAAGACTTTTCACAGTCTGTACCTCCACGCAGTTCCTATGAGCCCCAATACAAGGCCCAACTGATCTTGGTCTACTCATCACAATAGACTCATTTTTCTTAGAAAAACAGGGCTGAGTTTCTTCATTTTTTTTTTTTTAATTTACTTGAGAGAGAGAGCGTACACAAGCAGAAAGAAGGGCAGAAGAAGAAGCAGACTTCCTGCTGAGTAGGGAGACCTGATGGATGTGAGGGTCGATCCCGATCCCATCGGGTTTGGATCAAAACCCGATCCAAAGGCAGACACCTAACCAACTGAGCCACCCAGGTGACCCTCTTTTTTATTTTTTAAGGATCTTATTTACTTATTTGAGAAAGAGAGAGAGCATGCACAAGTGGGGGAAGAAGCAGAGGCAGAATGAAAATGACAAGCAGACTCCTCACTGAGCAGGGAACCTGACATGGGGCTCAATCTCAGGATGCTGAGAACATGACGTGAGCCAAAGTAATACAACTTAACTGATGGAGCCACCCAGGTGCCCCTCCACATTTCAATTTATAAAAAACAAACAAACAATCAAAACGACAATATCCTCATACACACACACACAATTATTCTCCAGATATTTTCATTTCGTTTGTTTTTTACCTATTTTGCTGTAATTATCTGCAACAAAATCTTCCAATCCAATCATCTTCCAGAAACTGTCATCCCAGCCTCTCTCTGCAGAGTATGTCCATTTGCACACCAGGGAGCAGAGAGACCTAAGTAAATGGGAGAAAAGTAGAACCAATAACGTAAGTCAGGCTTCCTCTATATTTCACCAAACACCTACCCAGATATCTGCATTAGTGTTAAAGAAGTAGAATAAGCCGGGGCACCTGGGTGACTCAGTGGGTTAAAGCCTCTGCCTTCGGCTCAGGTCATGATCTCGGGGTCCTGGGATAGAGCCCCACATCGGGCTCTCTGCTCAGCCGAGAGCCTGCTTCCCCCCCCTCTCTGCCTGCCTCTATGCCTACTTGTGATCTCTGTCTGCCAAATAAATAAATAAAATCTTAAAAAAAGAAAAAGAAGTAGAATAAGCCAAAATAAGTAATTACACATTCCTATTCAGAAACAAAGTCTCCATTTCTACCTGGGCATGGGTTGGTGGTTGTAGGGCTGAGTGATGGGTAAATGTGTATTCATGATCTACTCTGTTTTGTGCATGTTTAAAACTCTCTATAATAAAAAAGGTAAAAAGAAATTGAGAAAGTATTTGGTGTATAATATATGGTCACTCCAGCCTAAAGCAACATTTAACTGGAGGAAGACTGGAATGCTGGAAGGTACTTTCCTCTCCAACTTTATTTCTCATACATTTACCCTTAGTATTCTCCACTCCAGCAATAAAAAAATCATTTTCAGCTTTCTGGAACAAAAGAATTCTTGCATATCTTTGTGCCTTTGCCCTACTCCTATTTGTTTGGAAAATTTTTCCCAGCTTCTTCCTCCAGGTAACTCAAATACTTCTTCAGCCTAGGCTGAGTTTCCACTGACTTCAACATTGGCCATAGTAGTTTCTTTCAAAACACGTCTCCAAAGGCAAATGAAACAAAAGCAAAAATGAACATTGAGGACTTCAACAAGATAAAAAGCTTCTGCACAGCAAAGGAAACAGTCAACAAAACTAAGAGGCAACCCACGGAATGGGAGAAGATATTTGCAAATGACATTACAGATAAAGGGCTGATATCCAAGATCTGTAAAGAACTTCTCACACTCAATACTCAAAAAACTATTAACCTAGTCAAAAAGTGGGCAGAAGACATGAATAGACAAAAGACATAAAAATGGCTAACAGACACATGAAAAAGTGTTCAACATCATTAGCCAACAGGGAAAAACAAATCAAAACCACAATGAGATACCACCTTACACCAGTTAGAATGGCAAAAATTGACAAGACAGGAAACAACAAATGTTGGAGAGGATGTGGAGAAAGGGGAAACCTCTTGCATTGTTGGCGGGAATGCAAGTTGGTACAGCCACTCTGGAAAACAATATGGGGGTTCCTCAAGATGTTAAGAACAGACCTACCCTATGACCAGTAATTGCACTACTGGTTACTTACCCCAAAGATAAAGATGCATTGAAAAGAAGGGGCACATGCACCCCAACATTCACAGCAGCGATGTCCACAATAGCCAAACTGTGGAAGGGGCCAAGATGCCCTTCAACAGATGAATGGATAAAGAAGATGTGGTTAATATACACAATGAAATATTACTCAGCCATCAGAAACGATGAATACTCACCATTTGCATTGACATGGATGGAACTAGAGGGGATTATGTTAAGTGAAATAAGTCAAGCAGAGAAAGACAATTATCATATGGTTTCACTCATATGTGGAACATAAGTAGTAACATGGAGGCCCACGGGGAAGGGAGGGAAATCCGAAGGAGGAGAAATCAGAGAGGGAGATGAACCATGAGAAACAATGGGCCCTGAGAAACAATCTGAAGGTTTCAAAGCAGGAGGAGGGTGAGGGGGAAGAGGTAACAGGGTGATGAGTACTGAGGAGGGCACGTGCTGTGATGAGCACTGGGTGTTATATTTAACTAATGAATCACTGAACACTGCATCAAGGACTAATTATGTACTATACAGTGGCTAACTGAACATAATTAAAAAAATAAAATAAAATAATTAAAAAAAAAAAAAAGGCCAGGGTCTTTTTATTCTGAGGTGTTTGTGAGCAGCTTGCAACTCCCAGAATAAATCGTCACCATCAGGCAAGCTGACCTACCAGCCCACTAGGGGTGGAGGATGTACTTTGTAGGATTACAAATGCAGGTAGGGGGCTGTGAAAGACTGGGCAACAGTAGCTGGCTGAGCTATGTCACAGATGGGCAACCAGAGAGGAGCGCAGTCCCCAGGGAGAAGAGGCCACTGGCTCTTTGTTCTCTGAAGCCAGAGTGCCAGGGCAGACATTCCTGGGCCTTCACTGCTCTCAGGTTTGTTAATGCCAAACAGACTGTAACATCCAGGGAAAAGCTGAAAGAGAAGCCATCAGTGAGCAGGGAGAACAAAAACAATATCTAAGTTCAGGGACTAGTAGAGTGGATTCCAGGAAACATGTATAGGAGGCAGGTCACTCTGAAGAGACAATGGTGAAGCCACAGGGACTGAGCATCACAGAGAGAGCTCTGAAGGAGGCAAGAACGACTTCCTGAATGAGAACCACTGATTTTCAGTTTTCAATTTAAAAGTTTCTGCAGAAGGACTAAAAAGAAAATCAATGGCACTGTTGAAATTCAAATGAATGATTTGGAAGACCAAATGAACAACATATCATACTACCCAGAGCAAAGAGAGAAATGATGAGAGAACAAAGAGGCGTGGAGAGCAGATCCAGCAGAGTAACATGAGAATAACTGGAACTCCAGAAGGGACTTTTTTTTTTTTAAGAGAAAAGGAAAAATTAAAAAAGATACACACACCCCCCAAAAGATGAAAGAGATGCTATAATTAAATGAATACAGTACCAGTTTTTTGTTTTTTGTTTTTTGTTTTTAATATACTGAGCTGAAGCAAGATTTAAGCTTGCAGATTAAAACTCTCATTAAATCCAGGAAGTGAATCCAGGAAATACTTAAATTTCAAGCGTAAACATAAAATTATACAAGCTTCCAGACAGAATAAGTTACCACAAAGGCAAGAGATTCAGACTAGCTAAGGAATTCTCATCTACACCTCTGGAATGTGGAGGACAGCAGAACAGCATACAGACTATTAAGAAAAATGATCCAAGAATCCTATGCCCAGACAAAATATAATTCAGCTGTCAGGCCAAAAGAAAAACATTTTCAACATGGGAGGATTCAAAAAGCAAACTTCCCATATACGTGCTCTGAGGACAATACTTGAGAATGAACTTAACCAAAAAACAAGTGATTCACATAAGGGAAATCAAAGACTAGAGAAGCCAGTGGTGGTGAACACTGACGTTCACTCTCTCTCTCCATATGTGTACACACACATATGTGCACATACAGACACATATTTAAATCTACATAGATGATGATAAATAATGTAAGCAGGAATTTAGAATACTAAGTTTTCCTGGAACACCTTCCTGCTATATTAGAAGGAAAAATCTAGTTATGGTCCAGAAGTGAAAATACTGTGAGCAGAACCTCAGACCCAGAAACTAAAGAAGGGGTACACAGAAGAAGTGAGCAGATGCGTGTGTATGTATGTCTGGGCAGAACATTGAGTTTAGTGTACGGAATGAGAAGGTAATTTCTAACAGAAACAAAATGCTTAGCAGAACTCTCAAAATAGCAAGGAATAAAAAAAGAATAAAGAGAAAGTTAAGATGTCAACGAAACCAAACTAAACCAATCAAAAGGGAAATGGAAAGAGAGTACTGGAATATAAATAGAAAATAAGAACGTCATAGAAGGAATAAAGTCACTTATTTCAGTTATGACAACAAATGTTAACAGGCTGAATTCCACAAGTGGTTAAAAGATAACAGTAATCACTGTTAAAATTGAGTTATTTCTTGTTTACAATACAGATTTTCTTAATGTGATAAGAAGTTCTTTTATAAAAAGGTCAACAATGAGCTGTGCCTGGGTGGTGCGTTGGTTAAGTATCTGACTCTTGGTTTAGACTCAGGTTCTCATCTCAGGGTCATGAAACTGAGCCCCCCATCAGGCTCTGCGGTCAGCGTGGAGTTTGCTGGGGATTCTCTCTCCCTCTCCCTCTGCCCTTCCTCCACCACCCCGCCGGCCCTCTCTCTAAAATAAATAAATAAATATATATTTTTTTAAGGTCAACAGAGAAATAACAAATACAAATTTTTAATATGACAATTTAAATATCAGACAAAGTAGAATATGAGATCGAAAATACTAGCCCAGACTAAGAAGGGCATTCCATAATGACAAAATACTCAATCTGAGAATATTATTGCACATTAAATTTCATGAATGAAAAACATAATGTGAAATATATAAAACAAGAGCTCCCAGATTTTAAAATTTTAAAAAGCCACTTGAAAAGAGAATTTATTTAAAGATTTTACTGCACTTTCAGAATTTAAGGAAACAGGTAAACCAAAAGAATAATAATATTACTATTGAGGAATTAAAGGACTCAAATACAATCAGTAAGCTCAACTCTGTATATTCACATAGGGCAAGAGAGAGGGAGAACATTTTATAATACAAGCAGAGACTAGATAGACAAAATGGTATTTTACAAAGAAATTTTGAATTTAAAAGTTTTTATTAGAAATTTAAAAAGTGTGAAAATTAATAACCTAAGCAGACAACTTAAGAAATTATGAAAAACAAAGATAGATTAAATTGAAAAAAAATCAAATAGCATAGTAAAGATAAAAACATATGAAAGATATAACAAGATAAAATTCCAGCAATCAAGAGAGCCAAAACATGATTCTAAGAAAAGACAATACAAAAAAACAAACAAAATCTCTGCTAAAATTAAGGGAGGAAAAAGGAGAGAAGAAAAAAATAACAAATATCATGAATGAAAATGGGGGCTGTAACTACAGAAAAAGCAGACATTAATAGAAAAAAGAGATTAAGTAAATAACATTATGCTAGCACATTTCAAAATTTAGATGGGACAGGAAATTTACTAGAAAGACAGAACTTACCAAAACTGACTCAAGAAAACACAACAAAAACGTAATAAACTTATTACCATTAAAAAAAAATAAGCCACTAGAGGGGTGCCTGGGTGGCTCAGTGGGTTAAAGCCTCTGCCTTCGGCTCAGGTCATGATCCCAGGGTCCTGGGATCTAGCCCCACACTGGGCTGAAAGAAGGAAACAAATGAAGTGAGCCTGAAAATCACTCTGGCTTTCTTCCAGGAAGCCCATACCTGACCACAAAGCAGAAAGAAGGATGCCAAGGAAAACAAGTCAGGTCACAAAACTGAAAAGACTGAGATGGGAATTCAGGGAATCAGGGTGCCTGGAAGCTGTGATGGCACAGACATGCAAGGAGGAGGTAGGTCTGCAGAAAGAGGGCCTTGGAAAGCGGCACAGGAGTCCCACAAAATCTTCAACTATGAAGATGCAGATAACAGACACTCTAAGAGGTCTGGTGAGAAGTGACTGAAAGGCTGTGAGCTGAAACATTATCAGGGCTCACAAAGACCTGAGAATGGGAATCATCTGAGTGACTAAAATTAGAGTGGAACGTCTTCATTGATCACTTAGGACATTCAGTGGAAACCACAAAGAATGCCTTAGAAGTGTAACTGAACTTTCCTGTGTAAAGATTACAATAAACAA
This sequence comes from Taxidea taxus jeffersonii, assembly GCA_003697995.1. Classification (NCBI taxonomy): domain Eukaryota; kingdom Metazoa; phylum Chordata; class Mammalia; order Carnivora; family Mustelidae; genus Taxidea; species Taxidea taxus. The sequence continues at coordinate 32,023 of RCUC01154237.1, forward strand.
AGTTTTGAAGGAAGATTCCAAAAGATAAAACAAAGCCAAACATTATCCAAAAGACAATACATTAAGAGCCTACTAGAAAAAGTAGCTCCAACAGTCATTGGAAAAAAGACAACAAAACCCAGACACTGGACAACATAAAATTAACAATGTCAGCATCCAATAAACATCTGAAGAAACAATGTCTAATTTGTTTTAATTTGATAAAAGCTATCAACCCACAGAGCCATGCTCACTGAAACCAATGCAAGATAAACACAAAGAAAACCATATCAAGATACATTATATGATCAAATTATTTTTTAAAAAAAATTTGATCTTAAAAGCAGTCAGAAGACACATGACAGAAGAACAGTCCAACAAGGTCAGCAGACTTTTTACCAGAAATAATGCAACCCAGAAGAAAGTGGAATGACATCTTAAAAGTACTGAAAAGTTTTAAAAAGAAAACATCAAACTAGAATTCTATATTCAGAAAAAAAGCTCTTCAAGCAATTAATATGAAATAGTCTTTTTCAAACAAAAACTGAGAGAATGCACTTCCAAGAAACTTGCATCACAGGACATGTTAAAAGGCATTTCTTTAGGGAGGAGGAAGAAGATACTAAGTGGAAATATGAATTGATACCAAGTAAAGAAAAAGTATCAGAATCAGTAAATATGTGTGTAGATACAAGAGGCAGGTTTTCATTTTTAAGTTTCTTTAACATAGAACTGACTTTGAGTCTTCATCTTTAAAAAATAATTTGGGGAAAAAAACAATGTACAGTGGGGCTTATATGTATAAACAAAACATGACTATAAGAGCCCAAACAATAGAGAGATATGAAAGGTATTATATGTGATGGAGTATAAAATTATTTTAAGGCAAACTGTGATAACTTAAAGATGCATATTATAAATCCTAGAGGAGGGGCACCTGGGTGGCTCAGTTAGTTAAGCGACTGCCTTCAGCTCAGGTCATGATCCTGGAGTCCTCGGATCGAGTCCCACGTCGGGCTCCCTGCTCGGCAGGGAGTCTGCTTCTCCCTCTGACCCTCTCCCCTCTCACGTTCTCTCTCTCTCAAGTAAATAAATAAAAATCTTAAAAAAAAAAAAAAATCCTAGAGGAGCCAGTAAAAAAAAAAAAAAAAAGGATATACAATCAATAAACTAATTTGGGAGATAAAATGGAATACTAAAAACATTTCAGTAATCTGGAAGAAGGCAAGAAAAGGAAAAAATTACATAGAATACACAGAACAAATAAAAGGCAAATGGCAAGATGGTAGATTAAAACCTAGACCAAAAATTTCAATGAAAAGGCAAAAATTGTCACGTTGGACTAAAAAATAAAAAATGAACTCGAACTCCATTCTCTCTGTAAGAAAGTTATTTAAACACTACAGACAAAGGGCTGATATCTAAGATCTACAAAGAACTTCTCAAACTCAACACCAAAGAAACAGATAATCAAGTCAAAAAGTGGGCAGAAGACATGAACAGACACTTCTCCAAAGAAGACATACAAATAGCTAACAGACATATGAAAAAATGTTCATCATCATTAGCCATCAGGGAAATTCAAATCAAAACCACAGTGAGATGCCACCTTATACCAGTTAGAATGGCAAAAATCGACAAGGCAAGAAAAAACAAATGTTGGAGAAGTTGTGAAGAAAGGGGAACCCTTTTGCACTGTTAGTGGGAATGCAAATTGGTGTAGCCACTTTGGAAAACAGTGTGGAGATTCCTTAAGAAATTAAAAACATAGCTATCCTATGACCTGGAAATTGCACTACTGGGTAATTTAGCCCAAAGACACAGATGTAGTGAAAAGAAGGGCTATATGTACCCCAATGTTCATAGCAGCAATGTCCACAACAGCCAAATTGTGGAAGGAGCCAAGATGCCCTTCAACGAAAGAATGGATAAAGAAGATGTGGTCCATATACACAAGGGAATATTACGCAGCCATCAGACAGGATGAATACCCAACTTTTGCATCAACATGGATGGGACTGGAGGAGATTATGCTAAGTGAAATAAAACAGAGAAAGTCAATTACCATATGTTTTCACTTATTTGTGGAACATAAGGAATAGCATGGAGGACATTAGGAGAAGGAAGGGAAAAATGAAGGGGGAGAAATCACAGTGGGAGAGGAACCATGACAGACTATAGACTCCGGGAAACAAACGGAGGGTTTTAGAGGGGTGGGGGTTGGGGGTATGGGTGAGCTTGGTGATGGGTATTAAGGAGGGCACAGATTGCATGGAGCAAGGGGTGTTATATGCAAACAATGAATCGTGGAACACTACATCAAAAACTAATGATGCACTATATGGTGACTAACATAACACAATTAAAAAAAAAACCAAAAAAGATGCAAGACAGGTTCAAGAGTGGAGAAGAGAAAAAGATATGCCAGGCGCACACTGATAGTAAGTACAAGTGGCTGTATTAATATCAGAAAGTAAACTTCAGAACAAGAATTATTACCAGGAAAAAAAGAGGTGCATTACACAATGACAAAAGGATCAATTCACCAGGATGACTTGTGGGGTACAGAAGAAATTGTAGTTTGTCAGAATGGCAACTTAAATTCAACTAAGTTTGATTTCCTCCTGTTTTGTTTTAGCTCTAACAAGCTTGCACTAGCAAGCAATGTGAAACTGTACATGACATCAAAGGTTCACGATGGTGTAACTGGATGTGACCACCTAAGGTCCCCCTTGTTTTGTTTTGTTTTTTTTTACACAGGTTTGCCTAAAACTTTGCAGTCTCAGCAGTCCATGTTGATTAAAAGGTCTGACAGGCTAGAGGGGTCCAGAACTGTGGGCTTGCTGTCTTTTTATTTATTTTAGATAAGAGTCTGTTTGAATGGAGAAGGTCAGGGGGACTAATGCACCTACCTCCTTCTGATAAAAGAATGTTACTTTGTTTCATTTCCTGATGCTCCATCCAGCCTTCTGGGAATTTCAGCACCTCTGGTCTGGCCATGACCTCCCACAGCAGGGACCCTATCTACCTTATTCATCACGCCACTCCCCAGCACCAGGCAGAGTGCCTCTCTGGCAAGTTTTGAGAGCTCAATCTATGTTTATTAAGTAAATGAATGAGAACCCTAGGATGTCAGTTACAGGAGGAAACTTTCAGGCTCCTAATAAGGCCTGGATCTCCAGCTATCCCTCTCGCACAGGCTCCAGAAAAGGCTAGATTCTTGATCTCTGGGGCAACCAAGAGCAGCAGGAGAACACTGGATGCCTTGCACAAACCACCCACTTTGATAGAACAAGGAACGCTTTTTGAAAATGTGATTCATCTACCTTACATACCTCCCATCACCTACTTCCCCAGCCACAAAAACACGCAGAATCTCTAACACATCTTCCTTTCTTTCTTGAAAAAAAAAGCAAAAAACAAAAAGGGCCTTCCAGCTAAAGATGACAGATTAATGAAACATGTTGACCTCTGCTCCCTTTAAAGGTTCCAGTAAAATGGCAGTATAAGGATATTTTAAGAAGGCAAAAACCCACAATGACAAAGCTAACAGGAGAGATGACAGCAACAGAGATGTGAAAGGCAGGAAACACAGATGGATGAGTTGTAAGGCCCTTGGCAGACTTGGGATAAAACCTAAGTAGCAGAGAGAAAAGTCCAGAAGCACAACAATTTCCCTGCAAAGGCACCAAGTACTTCAGAAAGTGGGAATACAGGTGGGGCTAAAAACGGCAAGATGGCTGAAAGCTTCGTAAGCAGGGAGTAGACCCCCGTGTGCCCTCATGAGGTGCAAGCAGGATACTCTGTCCCCTGCCCCATGAGAGAAAACAAAGGCCCATCTGAGACTGAGTAGGGTACAAGGCCCCGCTACAAGTAGGAGCACTTTGACAAGAACAGGAGATAAAGTAAGGAAATGCCTCTTCGCAAGTCAGCCCTCAAGCTCTTTCCCCCAACTCAATGCCCAGAGCTCTGGCTGCTAGGTTTATAGCCCCAAGATTTGTTTTTGGGGAATTGCAGAGACAAAAGGAAAGACAGAAGGCTGTCAGGCAGGGCAAGCTGAGAGATAAGCCATTCTAGTCTTAGGAGGAGTAAAACAGCAGTAAAACCCATTTTTTATAATGACTAGTAGTAACTGATAGAATCATCATCATCGCCATCATCTTGCTCCTAATAAAACACATCAACTCAGAAAATATTGCTTGTGGACCCACTGTGTGTATATCAAGGCTTTTCCAGGCAGGGAGGAGCCCCCCAACTCTGAGAGAAACAAAGGGAAAGTGCCACCAGGATTCTAGCCACACTCCTGAGACCATGAGGAAGCCTTAGTAGGAGCACGAATTTATGACTTCCCTGCTTTTACCCAGAACAAGGCACACACCAAAAGCACACGCCTGCTGAGTTCCAGAGTTCAGATCATTGCCATGCCTTTCTCAACAAGATTTGATAAAAATGAAGTCGGCACTGCTGTATTATTTATACGCAGTTTACTGTACTGAGATTGCCAGGCTCCCACTTTCAAGGGAAGCCTTTTGTTCTCTGCTTAGGGAAGGCAGGACCTGGAGAGTCTCAACTGAACAAGCCAGTGAATAACAGAATAATTAGAGCCCAAGAGTGGGGATAAATTACCCAGCTATTCCTGGCTGCAGCCTTCAGTACCTCCCAGGCCTGCAATGGCTCTGTTCTTCCAAGCCATACAACAGACGGGATCCCCATCTCTGAAGGTAGAGCTCAGGGGGGAGATATGACTGGGGCTGGATTGCCAATCAGCAATGACACCAAGACGGTCTTCTTTCTGAAGAAGCACCCATGCACCAATTAGAGCCACTTCTGAGAAAGAGGTGTCCGACTTCAGGCTCAGCCCTACTGGCTCTGCACCTCATCGAGACTTGCCGACAGGTCCGTGACAGACCGAAATAATGCAGGCAATGATGCAACGCAGGGCAATATTAAACTGCCTTTTCAGGGAGACCTGTTAATAACATGGCTTGAACATGGCTGTGAAAAGATGGGGGTCAAGAAAGAAATGAATAAATAATCCAGTTCAGGGAGTTTCCCCATGCTCCTAAGGAAAAAGAGATGTAAGAGTCAGAAAACAAAAGATCCTAAAGTCACTGCTGAAACATTCTAAGCTCTTGGGGAAGCCCTGGACTCATGGACCTGGATTTATCTCCTAAAAAATAAGGATAATAATGATTAGAGGCAAAATGGGAGGTGGGGGAGGAAAAGGGGAAGGGAAGGAACTTAGGGACAGGTCCTAAGTCCCTGCCACAGACCAAGCACTGTACCCAGTACTTTTTTTTTTTAAGATTTTATTTATTTGTTCATCAGAGAGAAAGACAGCACAAGCAGGGGGAGTGGTAGGCAGAGGAAGAAGCAGGCTCCCCACTGAGCAATGCAGAACTCAATCCCAGGTGCAGAACTCCATCCCAGGGCCCCTGAGTCATGACCTGAGCCAGACGCTCAACTGACTGAGCCTCCCAGGCATCCCTGTGCCCATACTTTGATGTAGGTTATTGCAATTGATCCCATAACAAAATGGTAAGGATGTTATCAGTATCCCCATTCAACAGAGAAGGACATGAGGCTCACATGAGTTGGGTAACTCATCTGAGGTCACACATTAGGAAAGAGCAAGGCAGAAGTTTAAACACCCTGGTCTGCTCGATTAAAAGTCTACATTGGTTCAACATGTGCTTTTTCAGGTCCACTCATGAATAGATATTTACAAATCAGAGCATGGGAAGGAGTGTAATACATTTGAGATATTTGATTTCACTGTATGTATTTAGTCTGTTATCTCCTTTTTTTTTTAAAGAGTTTATTTATTTATTTATTTATTTAACACAGAGATCACAAGTAGGCAGAGAGAGGGGGAAGCAGACTCCCCACCGAGCAGAGAGCCCGACGCAGGGCTCGACCTCAGGACCCTGAGATCATGACCTGAGCCAAAGACAGAGGCTCAACCCACCAAGGCACTCAGGTGCCCTATCTCCTTTTCTTAATAAGGGGAAAATATAAAAATAAAGATGAAAAAACACAGAGATATAAGGGGCAAATAAGCAGCTGTTTGAGGTTGCCTGTGAAGACGTTCCGGTAAAACATAAGATGTTCAAGAGATGCACACCATCATCCAGGACACAAGGACAACAGTAAGATGCTCCTTCCAGGGTCAAAAATGGACATTGCTTTTAAGAGTTCAAGCTGTGAAGTCAACTCATATTGAGAAGGAGTAGAAACAGGCAAAATTAGCATGAAAAGACACAGCGGCTTCTAGAACTCAGGGTTCACAGTGAGCAGACCGAAGGCATTTGGATGGCAAAGTAACGAAGTTGCAATCAGATGGATGGTTAGTCTGCATGGAGCAGAAGGAGCAGAAGCCAGGAAAGTGTCCATGGGGACATGGAATAGACAGGAGGTTTTCAAAACTTTCAAGATACCGTGTCTCCAAGAAAAGGAAGGAAAGGAAAGGAATTGAAAAATGAAATAAATGAAATGAAAAAGAAACAGAGAAAAACAGCCTCAAAACTAGATTCTAGAGGGATGAATAGGCAGAGCACAGAGGATTTTTAGCAATGAAACTGTATGATATTATAATGGTGGATACATGTCATAAGTTGGTCCAAACTCATTGAGTAGCCAACACCAAGAGTGAACAGTAATGTAAGCCATGGGGGTGCGCCTGGGTGGCTCAGTTGGTTAAGTGTCTGATTTCAGCTCAGGAAATGATCTCCGGGTTCTGGGATTGAGCCGAGCATCAGCTTCCTGCTCAGTAGGAAGTCTGCTTCTCTCTGGATTCCTCTGCCCCTCCCCACAGCTCATTCTCTCTATCAATAATAAATAAATAAAATCTCTGTCTCTCAGGAATAAATAAATAAATAAATACTCTTTTTTAAAAAATGTAATGTAAGCCATGGACTTTAGATGGACACATGATGATGATGTGTCAACACAGTTCCATCGGGGAAAACGTGGATAAGGAGCAAGCTATGCATGTGTGGGGGTGGGGCTGTATGAGACGTCTCTGTACCTTCCAATCAATTGTGCTGTGAACCTAAAATGCTCTAAAATATTAAAGTATATTAAAAACAACAACCAACCAACCAACCAACCAACCTCACTTCTCAAATGTCCCTCAAGGAGCAAGATCCAGAAACTGGTAGAAACAATACATCTGGTCTTCAGGAAGATGCAATCCAGCTTGCTATTCACATCAAGAACACAAGATTTTGTAACTTAGGCATCTAAGCCACACTGAGTAAATATCATCCCTTGAGGCCAAGGGATTCACAGTCTCTCAGGGCCAGAAGAGTACCTGAGATCACCTGTTGACATGGGCAGAGCTGGCACATGAACCCAACAGTTAGCTTCACAGCTCTTGTCCTTAACTACTGCACATATTTCAAAATTTAGATGGGACAGGAAATTTACTAGAAAGACAGAACTTACCAAAACTGACTCAAGAAAACACAACAAAACCGTAATAAACTTATTACCATTTAAAAAATAAGCCACTAGAGGGGTGCCTGGGTGGCTCAACGGGTTAAGCCTCTGCCTTCGGCTCAGGTCATGATCTCAGGGTCCTGGGATCGAGCCCCCCATTGGGCTCTCTGCTCAGCAGGGAGCCTGCTTCCTCCTCACTCTCTGCCTGCCTCTGCCTACTTATAATCGCTGTCTATCAAATAAAAATAAATAAAATTTAAAAAAAAGAAAGAGAAATATTCAAATGAAAACTCACTTTGATGCCATGCTAAGGACACTACAAATAAGATGGGTTCTCAGCTCTAACTTGATGAGCATTATTGACCTAAATGAGCCTGATGATGTAAACCATCCAGCTCAGCCCTGTTCAACTCAACATAAAACTGAGTTGAAAACCCAATTCTTGGGATGCCTGGGTGGCTCAGTTGGTTAAATGACTGACTTTGGCTCAGGTCATGATCCTGGAGTCCCAGGATCGAGTCCCACATTGGGCTCCCTGCTCAGGCGGGAGCCTGCTTCTCCCTCTGACCTTTCCCCTCTCATGCTCTCTCTCTCTCTCATGCTCTCTCTCTCAAATAAATAAAAATAAATAGAAGTAAAATATTTAAGAAAACCCAATTCTTGGTTCATATCTTGAACTTAAATGCCAATACTTGGTCCAAACTGGGCCTCTTCCTCAAAGTTAGGAGCAAAGCAACTCAGAACACTCCACCCATTCAAAGAGTGGTTCATTATTTCCCAAACATATTTTTGCCAACACTGAGCATGGTGACACAGAGAAACAGAGGTGAGGAGTAGATCTCTTCCCTTGAGTAGTGCCGGAGAGAGAAGGCAAAGAGAGACGTGCAGAGGGACATGCAAATTATAATTTGAGAAGGGTCTTCATACAGGTATATACAACGGTCTAGGGGAGCACAGAAGCCTAAAGAAACTATCTGTGGAGGTTCTAGAAACCTCGCTGAAATACCAGAGTGAAACGAAAACCCACCTCAGATGTGCATCCTAGGGATCCCAGGGTAAGGAGCATGAAGGCAACCCTGGTTTGCCTCTTCTCTGGCAAGAACACACCTGCAGCTTCTAGGATGGCGAATGCCTGCTCTCACTTCAGTGCTGGCTCTGGCCTGAAACATCTTCACCTTCCTGAGCCCCAGTAAATCTTCATCATCTTCAGGAGAACCATCCTTTGGGAATTCGTCCAATGGTGTGGACGACTATGCTTCCAGTGTTCCCTGCTGTGTGGTACCTACTGGATTTCAATCACTGCCTCAATGGCCCTCTCTCCCACCCTGGACAGCACACCAGAAGGATGGTACTTTCAGCATCCTTGGCTTCCGAGGAAGGTTGACACAAAGAAAATGTTTACCAAAAGTTTGCTGACTGGACCACCTGTCACTGAGGTCCTTTTTAACCTACTACTGCAGACACCCATTTTGTTCTTGCCAAGGAAGTCTGCTTTGAGCGTTGAACTGGAGCTCCATCACTGGAGC
>RCUC01154238.1:0-14291 GCA_003697995.1 Taxidea taxus jeffersonii
GCCCCAACACACAGACACACTAGTGTGGGGATGCCTGCATTGAATGCTAACTCCACCACACCCCTGGGGACACTCTGCAGGCTGCTCCCTATGTTGAATGGAGAGAATACTACCTACTAAAGGAAGTGCTATTTGCATGTACAGTATTGCTGTGTATATAGTACTCAGGGCAGACATTAGTCCTTAACTGTGTGTGTGTGTGTGTGTGTGTGTGTTGCTATCCTTTCCCACTCTCCCCCTCCACCACCATCCTGTCTGCCTGTGCCTCCTGACCTGGCATTTCTAGCACAAAATGGGCACCTGATTAAAAAGAGTAGAAAGAACAACTGAAGCCTGTTTCTGCTATTTTTCCTCATTTTCCTGGAGCTGCTGGCAGAAAAGTGGCAGCTCAGAGCAGGGGTGCAGACTTGGCCTGTCTCTTCTGAAAACAAAACAAAACAAAACAAAAACACTTTTTTTTAAAGGGGGGAAAGGAATAAGCTGATTCAGGCATCTCCCTGACCTCCATTCCTCCCCACACATGGGCACACAAAGAGCCCAAGCGTGGGTGTGAGTTGGGGGACAGGCTCCCTATGTCTGCAGTCCCGGGTCACCTCGGGCCGGGTGCTGGTAATTCAGCTGCACACTAGAAGATGGGGCCTGGGAGGGACACGGAGCCCCCCCCCAACCCGCCCCGCCCACCTCCCCAGGCTGGGTGACTGTCAGGCCACATCTGCTCCAAATTTATAGCTGCTCCTCGGGCCGCCGCCGTCCTCTCCACGGCCTCTTTACCGAGTGCAACCCCAGCTGAGACCCCTCCCGCGGGGAGGGAGAGGACACACCCGCGCCGGCCCCGGGCTGGGCGCGGGGAGCAGGTGTGAAGCGGTGGTAGCAGCCGCGCGCGCGGTCACCCTCCACCGCACCGCGGAGACCCGACCTCACCCTAACGTGCACACAATGGCGCGGGGGCCAGGAGCTCATTACCCGGGCCGGCCGGGGAGCGGCTGATGAAAGATGGGAGCAAGGCAGGACGGCCGCCCGACCACTGCGTGCCTACCCCTGCGCGTTCGGAGGGCGGAGGGGCGAGGTCTGCACCGAGGACACTGGTCTAGCGGCGGCCGGGAGCGACCCTCGCCGAACGCCTACAGAGCGTGCCAAGCTGGGCCCCCAGGGCCGGGCGGGAGGAGGAGCCAAGGGACAAAAAGAGGCCTGCGGGCTGGGGAGGGCCAGGACTCTTCAAGGGAGCATGCTCCCTGTAGGCGTCTCCCCCGCCACCCCCAGCCCGCAGCCCCGGGGTCCGCTGATTGCCTATTGTCCATCTCCCCTCCGCCCCCGCCTGGCACCCAGCGTCCCGAGCCCCGCAGCCTCCCGGCCCCGGTGCTCCCAGCTCGCGTAATTCATTCTCCCAGCCCGCCCCTTCGGGCTCTAAATGAGCAGTTAGCGCCGCACACACGTGCCGGGGGAAGGGTCGTCCACTGCGGAGGGAGAAGTGGGAGTGGAGGCAGGAGGGGATGCAGCCAGAAGAGACTGCGCGCGCGCGCGCGCGCACACACACACACACACACACACACACACAGCCTGGGTCCAACACTGCCCCTTACGCGTGTCAGTGGATAAGGGGTCTTCCGCTCACTCCCCACCTTGTCAGCCCTCTTCTCTAACCCGAACTGCTCAAGGGAGACTCTTGCCTTTTATTTCTATTTTTTCCAGGGCAGTGGATGCCTTTGTCTGGGTTCTGGAACGCAGAGGTAAAACGAGGGAGGTCGGTCAGGTGTTGTGTGTACCTTTAAGGTTGAGGTGAAAGAGTGGGAAGCGGCAAGGATAGAAGGGCGCAGGCTGGGGTTTTAAGAAAGCCTGCTAGGGTGCGACAGCTCCTAACTTCCAGCTCCACACATCCTAATCCCGTGTGTCTTCCTTCCCAGGGAACTCGGCCTAGTGTTTATGGCTCTCTTTAATGCTCCTCTCTACACACCATCCCGTGTTCTCTGGGAGATGGGCACCTCTGGGAAAGGAGCTGAAAAGGGACCAGAGAAAGGTTTGGGAAAATGAAGTCTAGTAATAAAGGTTCTCACCACTGATGGTTTGGTTCATGGGCAATTTACAGGTGAATGGAACCACAACCTGGCTGCCCAGGGCCCAGAAAGTATTTTTAAAACAGTGTGTATGTGTGTGTGTGTGTGTGTGTGTGTGTGTGGTCTATTTTATAGATATATAACATTCTGTTGTGGATAAAAGTATATTGTGGATAATAAACACATCCAAAATTAGAGAGAATAATAGAATGAAGCCCTGTGTATCCATCACCCAGACTGAGCACTTAACATTCAAAGGCAATCTCCTGTCATTTATACCCCCACTCTCCACTCATGATTTGGGAGCAAATCTTGGAAATCATATTTCTTCTGTAAATATTTCAATATAGTTCCAGAAAGTAAGGACTCATTTAATAATGTAATGACAATACCATTATCAACCAACTATATATCATTATAACTAATCAATGTTCAAACTTCCTCAACTGTCTCAATTATTTGTCTTCTTGGTATTGTTTTTCAGATTAGAATCCAAATGAATCTGTACAGGGCAATGACTCTTTTAACCTGATGTTCTCTGCTTAATCTCTTTCTTCCCCTTGCAATTTGTTGAAAAACTGGGTCATTTGTTCTGTAGAATTTTCCACAGTCTGGATTTTGTTGAATGTATCCCCATGGTGCCATTTAACATGTTCTTCTGCCCCTATATTTTCTGTAAATTGGTTGCTAGATATAGAAGCTAGATCAATTAATGTCTGATTTTTTTTTGCATGAATTCTTCATAGGCAGTACTGCTTGTCCCCAGAGTAAATAGCTCCTTGTCTGTCGTGTTGTTGTTGTTGTTGTATTTCATTAGGTTTTGCCAAATAGCGTCATTCTAATACTGTGACTCCTTCTTCATTTATTATCTGGAATACTTCTCTAAAGAAAGTTGATTATTTAGCATGCTCTAAAGGGGAGCAATGATATATATATCATTATGATTTCATGGATTTCAATACATGTGATGTGTTTACACCAAGCATGTTTTGATTGCATGTGTATTTTTAAATGAGGAGATACCATATTAAAAATACTGAGCTCTGACTTGTCCTGTAGATGATCTGTCAATCCTGAGCCCCTTTCCAGGATGGCTGGAGTAGCCTGTGGTTGAAGGGGACTGCCCTCAGTGGGCATTTGTTCTCGCCCTGGTCTGCTTAGATCTTTTTTTTTTTTAAATCTTCCTGGACCCTGTAGGTATGAGTTTGTAAGCCTGATCAAACCCATGTTTCATCTTACAGATGAGAGAACTGATGAAGTAAATTATTTACCTGGGACTAGCAGATAAGCTTCCCATGAGGGGAGAAGTATCTGGACTCTGACTTCCCTCTAATCTGAAATGAATCAGACACCTTGGAATACCTCAATATCATATTCCTCCCAATGCCCAAAACCTTTGCAGAAGAAACTTGGGAAATATTTGAAACACCCCCCCCATTTCTCCTCCCACACCCACTCAGTCACCTTGCTTGCTAGTTGGCCTCCCTGCCTCCCTTCCTGTCTCCCCCCAAATCATCTTCCTCGCTGGAAAAGAGGTTTTCCAAAACAGGAATCCAACCATGTCCCTGTCTGGCTTTAAAACGCTTCTGTAACTCCTCATTGCCTTTAGGTTAGAACAAATCTACCTTCTCTCCATAGCATACAAGGCCCCTCTTCACCTGGATCTTACCACATCTGCCTCCTTTCCTCCTGCTCTCCCCTGGTCTGGACCCTGTCCTTCAGCCAGATCAAACTACCCACATGCAGGGCTCTGCACACACACACAGTGCAATCCAGCTTTTGTCCTCTGTATTTGCTGTTTGCTTCTTTAGGCACCACTCCTTCACCAGCTAACTCCCACTTAGAGCTGAAGTCCTGCTTCAAGCTTTGATCCTCTTAGGAAAACCTTTCCTGGCAGGCCACAGTTGCATTCCATTGTCCCGCTCTGCTCTAACGTGGTGTCCTGTGCTCCCTTTAAGAACCTCCCCTTGCCATGGTGGGTTTTTGGTGTTGCTTTTTCAAGTTGGACTGGATTTTTTTCTTTTGTCTGCCTCCTGGATGGTTTGGGAACTCCCTGAAGTCACTGTGTCTATGTGTCCAACGTCCCAAACCACAGCACACGGCGGGCGGCTCAGAGAGGATGTGATGAGTAAATGAAATTAAACGAGAGAGATGAAGATTGGTGGAGTTTTGGAGACAGAAGTTCCCCCTTCCCTCGTAGGGAGGGGACTTCATGCAAATGACAGGTCCGTAGTAGACTCACTCGACAGCGCGGTGGAGACACTGGCCTCTACGTGGGGCCCGATGCAGCATCCTGGGCACCGAGCCCGGTGTCTGCTGCCCTGGCTGGGTCACGACCCAGGACCTGCCTGGGCTTGGCCATCCTCGGGCTGGTGTGTGTGCGCACACCGCGGGGCAGTGTGTGCGCGAGTGCGCGCGTACCCCCGCGCGCACGTCGCCCACCCTGCCTCCTCCCGCTGGGAGGATAATTAAAGCGCCAAACGGTTGAGCTGGCGGGCAGCGTTCCCGGGGGCGCATTTCATCGGGTCTGATTAATGAGGCCGGGGAGTTAATGAGGAGAAAGCTAAACGGAGGGAGCAGAGCAGCGGAAGCCGTCTCGGAGGCCCTAGAGGGGGCTCTCCGAAGGCATCTCCCGCCCCCTCTTTAGGGAGAGGCTTAGCGCAAGCCACATGGTGCCCCTGGCTCCTGCCAGTGCCTCCGGGCCGGGCCCGGAGAGAGGAGGGTCGCCGCCGCCGCCGCGTGCTGGCCGCAGTGGGGAGCTCGCTTCTCCTTCCTCTGCGTGGGCCTAACCTGGCTAAACAGAAAGAGAGCCTGCCCTCGCCCTCTACAGCACAACAGAGGACCTCGGAAGATCAATCTTTTTTCACGTTGAGGAACGTAGGGCAGAAGTCCCAGACCACCTGCAGACTTCCTTCCCACCTGGCACGAAGAGCCAGCTCTGCCCTTACCAACCGAGGGACCTTAAACGAATTCCTAGTCATTTGGGCCTCAGTTGCTGCGTCTGTCAAATTGGGTCACTCTCCTTACCCCCCTCAAAATGGCTAACATCGATTGAGAGCTTCGTATATGCCAGACCCTAGTCTAAGCGTTTGGCATGTCTAATCCCATTTATGGTTCCCAGAAACTCTAAGAAGTAGGCTCTGTTATAATCATCTGTTCCACGGATAAAGACACAGAGGCAGGATATAGGACACCGCTGGCCCGAGGTCACCGTCCTGCTGAACAGTAAGGCTGGCAAGTAAATCTACGGTGGAAGTTGGGAACCCGTGTCCTGAAGCACGAAGTGATGGTGCAAGTTCACAGGGTGGTTGTAAGGATCTAATCCTCTGACCCCGGGAAGGACTTTGAAAACTGTAAAATGCTGAGCAAAACTGAGAAGAAGCCACTATCGTCCATATGAATTTTTTTTCCTTCCCAGTTTTGAACCCAGGGTGGAGAGGAGACAGTGAGGGATGGAGCCAGAGAGACACAGAGAGAACAGACAGTATGATGGTCTCTCCAGCAGGCTGTGGCTTTGTGTCCTAACATATGCCAATAGAGAAGAGCAGAAAATGACCTCTGCCTGAACCCCCCATACCTACCTTCCATGCACACCCCTCTGTGGTCAGACTGCAGACACACCAAGTGTTCTCTGTGTCCCCATGAATGGCATAGGAGTAGTGGCCTCAATTTTCAAGGGTAGAGCACAGAGCAGAGGGAGGGGGCTGTACTCAGAGCCATGTTCCAGCATGGATTTGCCCTTGACCAGCCAAAAGTGTGGACCTGACTGGGTTGCTTGAGGACTCCAGGCCTGCCCACTGGAAATGATAACTGCCATACCTATTTCATGGGGCTGGTGGGAAGAACAGGCACAAAGCTCTGCCTTGAAGAGCCCTTGTAACTTGATGTGCTCTGTATCTGGAAATTGTTGGAAGGAAAGTCCAGGTCCCTTCCCAGGGGTTTGCTGGAAGTTTCCAGCAACGGACAGTAGCACCTGAGCTCCCTAATGAATACCCCTCCCTTACCCCAGTAATCTGACTTTGGGCTCTACAACTCCATAATGATCTCCAGTCAAGAGTGATTTGAAACCAGAAGCCAGTCAGCTCCAACAAAGTCTTGGTGAGTTTGAGGCAAGCCAGTTTCCTCTGGATGAGTTTCTTCTCATCCCCGTAGAGACAGAGAAATGGAGGCTGGCTAGGCCAACTAAAAACAAATCAATCTGTCCCCTCTTATCAGACCCCTCCACCTTCCCCACCAACCCCTAGCCCTCACTCATACTTCACACCACCCCCCTCACTGTGGGAGTGGGCTAGCACTGGCAAAAGGGGGAGCATCAGTAATTTTCTCCAAAGGAGCTTGTGTCTAGAGAAACCAATATTTAACATCCCCATTTACATTGAAAGCGTGATTCTGATTATGAGATGGTAATGAGGGGATTAGCCAGAGAGAGCCCCCCTGCCTACCGCCCCCTCCCATTCTCTCCTGCTTATTCCTGGAAAAGGGGGGTGTGGGGGAGGGTGCCGGCACTCCCACTGGGAGAGCATCAGAGATGCCAGAGCAGGGCAGGGGTCCTCCAAGACCCCATCTGAGGGCCCCTTATGTCTGGAATCAATTAGCCTTAGAAAGGATGATGGGTGAGTGCAAGACACCTGATTCTGAGGGTCCTTGCTTTCATCCCTGGCCCCTAGCTTCTACTGAGGCCCTCTGATTCTGCTCCGTATTTCTGATTGGTGAGTTTCTTCTGTCAGGCTTTCCCTCTGAGGCAGAGGAGTGAAGTAGAAAAGTCTGTTGAGGGAAATTTTGCTTGGCTCCTGGCTTCTCTGACTTCATCTTAAACCCAGCCTCCTCCCCTAAAGTCCCTGCTTCTCTGGAATGGCATCCCTCTTCTCTTTGCCCCAGACCTTGCCTTTTAACCAGGCAGCGGTTTATCTCTGGATCTTCCTGTGGGGCAAGGGGTGGGGGATGGAGAGAACCCAAGGGGGTCACCCATCCTGAGGCCCCGTTTGTTGGTGGACAATTGCGTTCAGACAGGATAATTCAGTGTGTGATTGTGGTCACGCCCCCCCTTTTGTGCCCCTTTCAGAGCCAATCTCCCAGGCCCAGATGGGTTAATCCATAATGCAGACGAGCAAGTAATTGGCTGTCAGCCCGGCCCCCTGCACCCCCTCCCCTGTTAGTGCCACTGCCCTAATGAAGCCCAGCTTGGAGAGCCCCCTTCTCAATGAGGCGCCAGCCCCAGCCCAGCCAGGCACACATGTGTCTCCGCTGCTCTGCCTGAAGCCTGGCTCCCTTTAGGGACCCCCAGCCCAGCCTCCCCGGGGTGACCCAGCTGCCAGGGCTGCATCGGCCTGGGGGGGGAGGCTGTGATGGATGGGAGGGCGTTAGTTAATAGAGCCCAAAACACATGGGCCCTGTCCCCACACCGACCCTCCCCCCTCACACACACACACACTTTTTTTACAGCTCTCCTCTGACAGCAGCACTAGCCTTTTGAAATAGCCCTAGAGTATTTCCCACTCCCTTCCCCAACCTAAGCTGTGCCAAAATAGGACCCAAGTGGGGGCCATGAAGCTGCTTCTTTGGATGCTGGGCCAAGCCATTACTGTCCACGCTAGCCCCAACTTCTGCCAACCCAGGTCCTCTTGTGTGTTTTGGGCAGAACATTAAAAGGTGGGCTTGGATGGGGCACCTGGGTGGCTCAGTGTGTTAAGCCTCTGCCTTAGGCTCCAGTCATGATCTTGGGATCCTGGGATCTAGCCCCGATGTAGCAGGGAGCCTGCCTCCCTCCCCGCCCCCCCCCCCCCGCCTCTCTGCCTACTTGTGATCTCTGTCAGTTAAATAAATAAAATCTTTGGTGGAAAAAAAAAAGTGAGCTTGGCCCTGAGTCTCCAATGTCTCAACTAATATTAGAACCTTCGCTAGAGATTTCCTTGATTCTTCGATTGATTCCATCTGTTTCTTGATCCTATTTGTCTTCTTTTTTTTTAAGATTTTATTTACTTATTTGACAGAGATCACAAGTAGGCAGAGAGGCAGGCAGAGAGGGGTGGGGGGAAGCAGCTCCTTGCCAAGCAGAGAGCCTGATGTGGGGCTCTATCCCAGGACCCTGAGATCACGACTTGAGCTGAAGGCAGAGGTGTAACCCACTGAGCCACCCAGGCGCGCCCCTATTTGTCTTCTGAACCACTTCCCAACCAATTATTTTTGGAGCTAGAACTGTGGCATATACCCACAGACAAGACCTCTTTTCTTTGTTGGAGCTGTTTCCGCTCAGACTCGGGTTCCCCACCAGGTTTTGAGCCCCATGTCTCTGGAAGGATTCAAGCCAGGACTGGATGAGATCTGTTTAAGATGTCATAAAGGGAGGTTTGGGGGAGGATATTTGCAAAAGAACCTACCATTCTTTGATCCCCTGCATTTATTTCCTATTCCTGTGTCTCTGTTCCCTCTTTCGCCCCAGTGCAAGGAGTGGTGGCTTTGCTGATCCTTTTTCCAAACCAGTGGAGGAAAGGTGAGACTGGCTGCTGCCTTGGGCTTGGGCTGCTCCTTAGTGCCCCCTGCAGTGGGAGTTTTCATCCTAGGGACAGTCCTGGACCCATAATCTGCCAGCCTCCTTCCTCTACTTAGCACCTTTGAAATGATAATTTTATATTTTCTACTGTTAGTGAACAAAATATTTTTAAATGGAGAAAATATGGAAAAACTTAAATATGCCCTTCACACCTAACCAAACATTGCTTATATTTTGGCTTATTTTTCTTTCCATTTTTATATGTATATAGGAAATCATTCAACACAATGAAAATATTTGCCAAGCACAGTGCTTTTCATTTTTCTACCCTGGTCATAACTCCAGATACGTTCTTTTCTTCTATTGCCCTAGAATAGGCAAAACTTCTCATCATGGAATATTTGAGAATTCTCACATTTAGAGGTAGGAGTCTCAGGGCCTATCAGGTTGGAGCCCATGAGGGGCTCCAGAGTTACAGTGGGCAATCCCTTTATGATTAAGATCATGGAGAGGAAAATAAGGCCCCCCATGCTGGTAAGTACAGGGCTCAGGGGTGGAGGCAAGTGACCCTGAGAAAAGTCTAGTCCCGTTTCTGATTAGATGAAGAAATAACACTGAGCAGTGAAATATCATTCAGAGGTTGCTTCTAGGAAATGTTGAATATTTATGAGCTATGCAATCAGAACCTAGGAGGTAAGGGTTTAAAATAAACAGGCAGTAGGAGGGGGTAGGGAGGATGAAAGGGGAGAGAGACATGGGAAAAGTAGAGGGCCACATAAAAGGAAGGAAAGAAAGGCAACCTAGGTTCCCATTACTGGTCAGAATAGTGACTTCTCGGGGTGCCTGAGTGGCTGAGTACGTTAAAGCCTCTGCCTTCGGCTCAGGTCATGGTCCCAGGGTCCTGGGATCAAGCCTGCATTTGGCTCTCTGCTCTGCAGGGAACCTGCTTCCTCCTCTCTCTGCCTGCCTCTCTGCCTACTTGTGATCTCTGTCTGTCAAATAAATAAATAAAATCTTAAAAAAAAAAAGAATAGTGACTTCTCTGCTGCTTCTTAAAATCTAGTCAAATCTCTACTCATCATCTAGATGGGGAATGAGGTCACGATGAGGCTGAACTTATCTAGGTCAGACTGTGCTTCTGTGGGAACCCAAAGAGATCTTAGAGTCATTTCCCCTCCAAGGAATTGAGCTCCAGGATATATCATGAAAAGGCACCCCTTATGGGATGGAAAACCAAGGATCAGTGTAGAACAGTGGAAGGAAGGACTCCAGAGCAGAGGGATCCCTGCAAGTAAAGGAGATGGGTCTAGTAGTCAAGGTAAACATAGACAAGTCTATGCATACACACAGGCAACCAAAGAAACATGAAAAATAAAGACTTGGTAAAGTAAGGTAGAAAACCGCTCACATATATATTTAATGCAAAAGTATTTCCCTCTGAATGTAAATCATTAGAGGCAAGGGAACAGTCCTCTTTAATTGAAAAATGGAACATCCTCTGTTGGGTGCAGGGGATTTGAAGATCTTAATTAGTCTCTTCCTTTATGAATTTAATGTTCATGTACAGATTGAGAGATAAAGAACAGAGTCCATTTCTGACTTCCCTGAAACTGTAAAAGTATCAGGAATTACAGAAATGAGGAACTCCTGAGTGGCTCAGTCTGTTAAGTGGTTCAGCATCAGCCTTCAGCTCAGGTCATGATCTCAGGGTCCTGGGATTGAGCCCCAGGGCAGGCTCTCTGCTCAGCGGGGAGCCTGCTTCCCCCTCTCCTTCTGTGCTCTCTTTCTCTCAAATAAATATTTTTTAAAAAAGGAATTACAGAAGTGAGCAAATATAAAGAGTGGTAGGTTTGATAATGGTAGGTACCAGGGACTAAGGAATTTAGGAACTAAAAACAGAATGGGAGAAAATGACCTGGATGTCTTAATGGATTATACTCAACAATGTGATTATAGAAGTTATTCTGTTACTAGAATTATATAGAAGAGTAGAATGTTGGTGGGAGGAACAGGAGAAGTCTTCCTTCTGCTGTCCTCAGATGCAGGTCTTTTTTTTTTTTTAAGATTTTATTTATTTATTTGACAGACAGAGATCACAAGTAGGCAGAGAGGCAGGCAGAGAGAAAGGAGGAAGCAGACTCCCTGCTGAGCAGAGAGCCCATGCGGGAGCCCATCCCAGGACCCTGAGATCATGACCTGAGCCAAAAGCAGAGGCTTAACCCACTGAGCCACCCAGGCGCCCCAGATGCCGGGCTTTTATAGAGATGTGATGGACTAAGCAGACAGTTGTAGGTTTGGCCCAAGTTGGAATACTAGATCCTCTACTAAGTCTCCCCATCTGTAAAATGAGGGTAACAACAGTACCTGTTCATAGAGTCTTAGAAGAATTGTGCAAGAAAAGCACTTAGAACAGCCCTGGTGACAGTAAGTTTAAAATAAATGCTATCTACCGTAATTCATGTTTTCCTTAACATTAGATGAGCACTGACTACACACTGCCCATCAAGTTAGACACCAGCAATACAAAAATAAGTAAGACAGAGTCCCTTCTTTCTAAGGGGAACTTGGACCTTGCGGGGATATAAGCAAATAATTAAAACATTGTAGGTTAAGTGATACAGTAGGGGAATAAACCAGGTGGTTTGGGAGGACACTGCAGTCTATTTGGGAGAGACTTCATTAATCCAGTGACTAAAGCTGGATTGCCGGGATGAAAGGAACCCAGCAGGTGGAGAGTGGAGGGGAGAGGCCTTTTCAGGAATAGGCGATGGGAAACACCACACTTGACAGAAGTAAGGTAAGTTGGTGGTGGGATATGGATGGCCAGCAGGAAGGGGGTAAGTGTTGGGGTGATGGAGAAGATCTTGGAAAGGCAGACAGCATCTGGACTATGGCCACACCTCAGTGCCACTTGTGTGGGATCTATCCTGCAGGAATTGAGGGACCATTATAATTCGTAAGTGAGTGAGGGACATGATCAGATTTGAACATTAGAGCTGAGCATGTAACTCAGTACTTTGTAGGCGCTTATTAAATAGAGGTTGAACAACCATAGGACAACGCCCCAGAGCAGCAGTGTGGAGAACAGATTCTCAGTGCAGGACCGGATGCGGGAATTAGTTTGCTGTTGTCAGAATGAGAGATGGTAAGGTAGTGGCACGCAAGTAGGGCAGGAGGTACAGAGCTGAGACTATACCTCTCAGAAATGCACAAGAGGGGCACACTCAGCTCAGAGTTCAATGAGGATATGGAGAAGGGAGGGGTCCAAAAGGAAGACCTTGTGTACATTTGTAACACGACAATAATAAACATTGGAATCAACAAACAAGGAGCATTTGTGATCTACATGGTGAAAACTTTAAAATTACTAGAGGACATAAAAATGAGGCTATTTCCCCCCACAAACCTGTACCCCTGGTCCTAAAGGGGGATAAGCCTATTCCTTCCTCTTTATTGTTGAATCTGAACCACTCTCCCTGCCACCTCCCTAAAATACTCCCCAACTTTCAGTCTGTCATAAGACTCTACTGACCACCATCTAAGGACCACCCACTAGCTACTCCTGGGTCATGTCACCTTGTTCCTGGAGGGTTTTAGCGCTGGGTAGTTGTCTCTCACCCACTCTTCCCCTGCTCTAATTCTTGATGGTTTTAATGACCACTTAGATGGTCTACCAGTATCCTTTGAGCTCAGTTTACATTTCCTACCACAATCTTGTCTGCTCTACCCTAGCTCTTCGTTCTCATGCTCATGCCCTGCAGACCTTGTCATAACCAATAACCAAACCACATCATGCTCTTAACTTCAAGCATTTTCATTTCCAACCACCATCTCCTGTTTTTTTTTTTTTTCCCTGTTCACCTCTTCTGATACTCCAATTCCCACTAACTTTAGATCCCATCAGGATAATCCCTTGATCAATTCTTTCCATTGATCTCGGCTTCTTTTCACTGTCACTTTTTTCAATTTATCAACTCATGGCTCTACTTCCCTTTCAACTCAATCATCAGAGTCAGTTTCTGGCATACATTCTCAACTTCCCTACCTGACTCTCATTTCTTTAAGCTTTTCTGGCTAACCCACAAAAATGGGAAAATTCAACTCTCTACCTCTTCTGTGCCTACACCCAAGCAGCTGAATGGACATGGAAAAAAAAATGCAAAACCATGCACAGTTGTCTCACTTTTATTTTTATTTTATTTTTTGACAGAGAAAGAGTGAATGGGGGAGGAGCAGAGGGAGAAAGAGAATCTCAAGCAGGCTTGGCCCCTAACATGGAGCCCATAGTAGGAGCTCAATCTCAGGATCCTGAGATCATGACCCAAGCTGAAATCAAGAGTCGGACGCTTAACTGAGCCCACTGAGCCACACTGGTACCCCAGTTTTCTCACTTTTAATTCATGACTGCTAACCTCAAGCAGTCCTCTAATGCTGCCTAGCAATTACATTGTGTTTCCTTGTGTGTTAAGTCTTCTGCTGTCCCATGCAACTGTTACACACTCTCCTCTCTCCTCACACTATCAACACCTCTTCCATCTCCATTCTTAGCTGATATTTTTGCTTCCTATTTCATGGGAAATTGAGGAATGATCAGAAGAGAATGCCCACTGGCTCTTATCACCTATTTGTATGTACCCAGACACCCTACCCTTTGTCTGTCACTGTGGCTGAACAATGTTTCTAAGTGAATCTGTTCACTTATGGACCAGACTGCGTCGTGTCTCCCCCATAAGGACATTGCACCAGCACTCTCCCCCTCTCTTCTTTGTATCATGGATTTCCTTTCTCTATTAGATAATTTCAGTCAGCACATAAACATACTTCTCCCATTTGTTTATAAATATATATTAACATATTTTTTAACTGTCTCCCTATAAATCTTCCCATTTTGGCGAAACTAATTCCTTTCCTTCCATTTACTCTTGAATCCTCTCCAATCAGATTTTGCCTCTGCCAGTCCACCCAAACTGCTTTCCACATGGCCAACAGTGGCATCTACGTTACTAAATCCAGTGTTAATCTTTGTCTTCATCCTAATCCTAATTGATCTTACTAACACTTATCATGGACCCCCTCCTCTGTCACTTGGTATTTCCTTCCTTAAATTGGGTTCCAGGACATCACACTCTCCCAGATTCCCGCTCATCTCTCTGGCCCCTTCTTAGTTTTCTTTTGCTTCATCCTCAGCTTCCTAAATTCTAAATGTAGAGTACCTAAAGGCCCAGTCCTTGGGCCTGTCCATTTTATTCTATCTCCCTTGATGATCTCACTTACTTCTGTGGCTTTATATACCATTTACATGATGAGGACTCTCAAATTTATAGTTCTAGCCTAGACTGCTCCTTTGAACTTAAGACTAGATCATCCAACTGTCCATGTGACGACACCACCAAGATTTCTAACAATCATCTCAAACTTAACATGCCCCAAAGCTAATTTCCTAATATTATCCATTGAATCTAAGTTTCCCCATCTCAGTAAAATCTTGTTAGCTCTAAAGGCAAAATATATCCAGAATCTGGCTATCACTCCTCCTACTGGTACCACTCTGGTCCTATCACCGTTATCACTTGCCTGTGTTATTGCAAAAAGTTTCCAGCCATTTTCCCTTCTCTACCCTTGCCTTATCTTCTGTCTGTTCCCATCACAGCAGCCAGAGAAATCCTATTAAAAATAAGGGGGCACCTGGGTGGCTCAGTGGGTTAAAGCCTCTGCCTTCAGCTCAGGTCATGATCTCAAGGTCCTGGGAT
>RCUC01154239.1:0-22914 GCA_003697995.1 Taxidea taxus jeffersonii
AGTCATGGAGGGGGGTGGGTCAGGGAAGACCTCCAGTCCCATGATTTTGGGTTGTAAGATTTCTATCACAGCCGAGACACCTGTCCACACCTCAGACCATTTTCTTATCTCTCCACCTACTGTTCAGAAGTTGTGTGTGTGTGTGTGTGTGCATGCACACACACATGCAGAAGTTGTGGGTGGGGAGTGGGGGACAACTCAGGAGGGCTGGAAGAGGACATGGGGACAGGGAAGTACCTGCTTGGAGGCAGCTGGGGCGCATTTGCTTTGGGCTGGAAAGAAACCCTACTGCAGTGGTATTGAAAAGTGCCACTGGTAATGCTGTTATATATAACTTTCAACTTTAATAAGGTGTTGCAAAAACTATGAAAATACATATAACTAAAAACACATTTCACTGGAAGCTTGATCTCAAATCCCTTTCTACTGCTCCTGTGTGGTGCTTCGTGCTGTCAGCAGAGCTGTTAAAACACAATGGAAAGTGGGTAATTGTGCATTATATGGCTTTTGTTTTCCGTTATAAAATATTGACATCCAAAAAGAAAGTGGGATTATAGAGGCGGAAGGCACTGGCAAAGAGATGGGAGAGGGAGACCAGGGAATGAGGACAGAGCGGGGGAGAGTAGGAACCTGGCTGCTTCTATTCCAGTGGCTCTCTCCAAGTCTTGGCTTTTCTAGCCATAAACCTGGGCAAGTTTGCTCATCTCACGGGCGTGAAGAGGCTCTGAGTTGATGATCTCGGCTAGCAGAGGTCTCTGGGGTCCTGATATAATGTGTGAGGCCAGAGCAGGGGCTACGGCTAAAGAATGTGTCTGTAGGCGGTTTGGGGAGATAAAGGCACATGAAATCAGGAACGAGGCGCCGGCATTATTTCATGGAGAAAGCCGGGCCAGTGTCTGTGCCCACACGCTGCTGGGGGTGGGATGGGGTGAGGGATCCTTAAATGATGTCCTTTTACCTGATGCCCGGGAACCCGGCAGGAGCTGGATCCGGAAAAGCTGGAGGCTCGCAAAGGTGCCATCTGCCTACGGCACACTAGTTCTTCCCACAAGTAACAACAGCCGTAAAAGAATAATAGCCGCTCTTTATTGAGTGCTATGTGGCAGGTGCTTCATGTACATTTCCTTATTTGATTCTTACAACAGCCCCACTTTCTGGATAGAACTGGGGCCAGGTTGGGGCCAGAACTCTCCGCCATGGCTCCCCAGTCTCCAGCTCTCCCTGTTTCCAAGGACCGCAGGGAGAGAAGGACACTTGGGAAGCACGAAGGAAGCCCCAGCCAGCTGGTCTGGTTTGTGTGGGAGGAAGGAATCGACATGGGCTGGCAGGGAAAGGAGCTGTAAGCGGAGATAACTTGATGGCAGCCCTGTCCCCTGGGGGGCCTCAGAGGCACCGGATCATTGGGGACAGTCCCCTGTCTCCGTACAGGTAACTTGCTTGCCTTCAGGATAACTTCTCCAGGCTGTGTGGCATCGTGGGGTCTGCCATTGGGTTTGAGGAATGACCTGTCTCTCTAGATAGATTACATTTGGTTTGCTCAGAAGGCATTTATGGCTTTATAAAGCTCTTAAATTGGCTCTTTTCCCCCCTCAAAACATTTCTTCAAGCTTACAAGGCCAGTTTTAGAATAGCAATTACCAGCTCCAATATCCCCCAGCAAACTCACGCTGTGCTGTTGTATATAAACTGCTCAGGACATTTGTAATGCTGCCACACGGCGTATGCGCGCGGCAGCGAGCCCCGTCTGCACCGGGAACGCCGCGGAGCCCTTCCTCAGCTCTAATTTATGGGCCACATAAAACTCTGTGAAGTTGCCCTGCATCTTTCGGAGGCAAAGTTGAGGTTTTTTTACTGTTTCAAGCTGCTAATTTTTACCATTTAAGGCCAGCCTTCTGGCCGTGCCAGTGTGCGTGTGTGCATACAAGTTGGCCACTTTAATTTATGTGCCTCTTTCTCTCCCTGTGATGCTCGTAACTTAAAAACGTGTACCTAGGAGAGACAGTGGGTCTTCCTTCTTACGAGAGGTTGGGCTGCTTTGTCCTGGGCTGCGATTCCCTGGACCCCCATCTGCACCCCCATTCAGACTAGATGGTGGGAGGTAGGGTGAGGTGCAGTGGGGTTTGGGGGGCAGGGGTGGGAAGCAGAAATTGCCAGCGACCTGGAGACAGGAGCTGGCAGAGACTCCCCCAGAGAACCTGGCCCTCTGTCCTTTCCTGTGGGATGAGGGGCTTCATGAGGGCAGCACCGTGACCTGGAAAGAGTAGGAGGTTCAGAGCAAGGGAGGAGGATTTACGGCTGAAACAGAGAACATTCCCAATGTGCTAGCCTGGGCGAGCCCCTCACCTTCCTGAGACTCCATTTCCTCATTTGAGGGCTGGGGGCAGGATTATAAATTTCTCAACAGGGTGTTATGAATATCACGTATACTAATGACCATGAAGGCCCTTCAGAAGTGAAGGCAATATCTGAGTGCATGTCTGTAGCTATTCCAAGCTCTAAGCTGCTGGCAGGGTCCCCGAGGAGGGGGAACAGCCAAGAGCAATGTGATGTCTCAGGGCTTTCCAAAGTCAAGTTGAAGTGCCTCTGGATGAGCCTCCCTGGGCTCCACTGAGCCCCAAGTGGGGAGCCGCCGTGTAAGGCAGGGCAGGAAGGGGGAGCTCTGCACACGTAGCTCCCCCTTTCCCTCCAGGGTCCTCTGAGTGTCTCGGACCCCCTTTTTTGCCCCAGGCCAGCTTCCACCCTGAATCCTTCTCGGGAGCAGTAATCCTCCCCTGATCTCTGTGGATGCTTCTCATCAAGAGATAACATGGGCAGGTTGTTTCTAGCAGGGGTCTCAAGGGGTCTCGAGGCAGAGAGGTTGGTTAGCTCCCTGAATGCACGGTCTCGCAGGAGGATCCTTACCACACACACCACAGGAGAATTCGGCCCTCTGGTCCCATCTCATTTCACTGGGCTGAGATTATACTGGCTGACAGAATGGGGATTTGGGGGGCCTCTCAATCAGAGGACCCCCAAATCCCATTGTTCCTTCGGTATCCCCCGAGGACTCCTTCCTCCTCAGGGCTTGTGCTGGAATGCTTCCACTTGGATATTTTACCAAGTAAGGCAAACTCCATGAGTTTAGAACAGGCTAATTCAACACATTTTTAGAGCAGGGAAAGATGCTGTCACCTATTGATCATCTCCTATATGCCAAGCAGTGGGCAAGGTGAGCCGTATGCTTCAGATCATTTAGTTCTCACTATAAACTCTACTAGTAATAATAACTAAAATGCATTCAGCAAGCATTTACTACATGCCAGACATTATTCTGAGTTTTTTTTTTTCTTTTTGGTGAATTCAGTCCTCACAACACTTCTCTGACATTGGTACTATTGTTACCCTCTTATATGAGAGAGTAGCACAGAGAGGTTAAGGAACTTGCCCAAGGTCACATAGCTAGTAATTTCGGGAGATGGGATTAGCATCCCGAGAGTCTGGTTCTGAGCCTAAACTCTTAGTACCACATAAGAAATATCGCCTCTCATTTTTACTTTTCCTACCACCTTAACTCCCACCCCCGTTGCATCTCCACTTCCTCATATCAGGGACAATCGGGAGGGAGACAAACCAAAAGAGACTCTTAATGTCATAAAACAAACTGAGGGGGGTGGGGGGGAGAGGGATTGGGAGAGGGTGGTGGGGTTACATTATATGTTTAAATAAAGCTTAAATAAAGTTAAAAAAAAATAAGCATCAACCAATAAAAAAAAAAGAAAGAAATATCGCCTCGTCAAGAAAGATGCTTATTGTTACCCCATTTCATAGTTGTAGAAACTGATTGTCAGAGAGTTTGAATTAACTTCCTCATTAATACATAACTAGGAAGAGACAGAGCCAGAATCTGAACCTTGGCTGGTCTGGCTCTAAAGCCTATGGTCTTCCTGTTATACCCTCTACCCTCTTGTGTACTGGCTTAAGGCACAAGTTCAAGACACATGACTTTCCTACCCCTAAGTCATAATAGTATGAGCAGGTGAGCAATAGCATAAGACTGGAGATTTTTTTAAGATGAGGTTGGTTTGGAGCTGGGCAGGCTAGGAAGTAGGAAGAAAGGGGAGGACTATACAGAGGTGGGGCAATGAGAGGAGGGCAGGTGAGGTTCAGGTTAGGGGAGAGGGAATGGAAAACAGGATGGGCTTAAGAGCCATTCTGAAGAGCTAATAGAATCTGGTGATTGACAAGATATTGGAAGCTCACCTTAAGGTAGAATCTGCAGCCTAAAGGCTCAGTGGATTGAGGTACTATGCAGGAGAATGAGAGAGCAAAGTTCTTATGGGACTGGAGTCCCTTTTTAAAAATGCTGACATTGACGTGCCATGGAAACATTCAGGGGAGGAGTCCTGTGAGCTGTGCCTGATAATTTCTCCAACCTCCTCAATGGATTTTAGGTGTTGGAGTTCTTAAAATGTTTGGATCATGCCCTCTTTGAAAATCTAATTGGAATGATGTATTCTGTCCTAAGGAAAGTGTGTCTGTAAGCACGCACTCACGCAGGGGCACAATTCACTGGCAGTGACCCAGACTGGAATCCCTAGGACACAGGGACTCCAGGCTGAGAATGCTTGGTTTAGGGCCTCCATCCTGGCTGAGAGCATCCAGGCTCTACCACCACTTGGATGGACCACTGGGTCTGGTTAGGAAGCTGGACACTGGGCATCATGAAGGCCTCAGCTCCGTCTCTGGGTTTTGGGTATTGGGCTGGTACGTCCATGCCAAAATCCCAGGTGGGGGCACTTTTCCATTTCCCAGTATGTACCTGGAAACAGTGTGGGACTTCCTCTCAATCTCTGAGCTGACAGCAGGATGGGCTTGTGTATCCCTATGTGCACCCTTAACTTGCCCTGGAGGTTTATTCCTTTCATTCATTCATTCATTCATTCTGATGCACGCTGAGTGTGCATCAGGGGCTGGGCTAGGCATGGAGCTCATTACCTCCTGCCCCCCGAGGATGGTGGATCAGAACTGGGCCTGTAGCAGGGCCTGAGCCAAGGAGACCCTCTTCTGTCAAACTCACCTTCTAACCCCACACACCACACCCCTGTGCTCTCCCCACACCTTCACAGCGTGATGTGTATTTCCCTCACTGAGAAGCTCCGTCTGTGTTTTGCTGACCCATCCCGTAGGGGACAAGGGTGGAAGCGTGGCTGTCAGGGAGGGTACTCGGGTTCAGAGATCGTGCAGAAAAAAGGTGATCATGGGGCCAGAACTCAAACTTGGGTTCTGATGGCCCTGCTGTCATTTCTTCCGTGACCTTGGGCAAGCCATCTCTCCTCTCTGGGCCTGAATTCCTTCATCAATAGAACAAAGGAGCTGGATCTGATCATGTCCTTGGCCCTATCCACACTAATTTTCCATGACTCTTAAGTGTTGGATAGAGCCACGGCTTCCTCTATGAAGTAGCCCAGATCACCAGGAAGGTTAAAAGATGGTTCGCCTTCTAGGAGGGGTCCTCATGCTTTGTTAGAGAAAAGACCTCTCTTTGTATTAGTGCTGTGTTGGCATGAAGAAGGTACTTCCCTGAAAACATTGGCTTTTGCCCTGT
This sequence comes from Taxidea taxus jeffersonii, assembly GCA_003697995.1. Lineage (NCBI taxonomy): Eukaryota > Metazoa > Chordata > Mammalia > Carnivora > Mustelidae > Taxidea > Taxidea taxus. Next base: position 5,585 of record RCUC01154239.1, read on the forward strand.
TGGGTAAGCATATGGGAGCCACTACTATGAGCTTGTTTAAATTTAAACTAAATTAGAACGAGATCACATTAAAAACGAAGTCCTTCGGTCTCACTAGCCGTGTTTTAGGCGTTCAGTAGCCATATCTTCCATCATTGCAGAAAATTCTACTGGATGATTCTACTGGGGGAGAGGGGGTTGACCCCAGGTAGTCACCCTCTTTCCCTGAAGGAGATAGGGATCTTGCTTAGTTGGGGAAGGCGGGTGTTTAGAGGAGTTTAATAGTAACACCTGGAGAGAACTTGGTCTTCATGTAATCCATGATATCTTAGGTGGGAGAGAAACGAAATTTCTCAATTCATTCTAGCCACTTTGACCTTCAGAGTCATTTAGTTACTGCCCAGGCTCTAGGGGTGGGTGAGCAGCAAACCCAGAGGTTGTTCGAGGTGCCCTGTGACTGCCCACATGGATCCTTCCAGTCTCCCCACCAGATCCTGGAAGGCACCCAGGTCTCTGCATGGGGGTCTCTCTTTCGGAACCCCCATTTGACTGGGGCCCAAGAGCAAATTTCTTCCATTCCACATCTGCCTGAGAGAGAAGCCCTGCCCCAGCCTTCCTTGGGAGTCCTCAGCTCCCCCAAAGCTCCACGAAGACCTCAGGCTAGCAGAGTTCTCATCCTAGGGACTTCTTAATAATAAATAACTCTGCCTCAGAGCCCCTTCCTGCCCAAAGCAGGGGAGAAAGACCTGGGCCAAGCCTCCAATGGGGGCAACTGTCGGGGTAAGCCAGGGAGTCACTGGGAGAGTACACTTTCCCAGGGGTCCTGGTTTCTGTACACTTGGGGTCCAGGGGGGAGCTGGGGGTGTTCAGGCGGCATCTGCCTGTGCACAGAGCTGGAAAAGAGTCATGGTGATCTCGGGGTGGGTCACCCTCACTCACTTCATGCTGCCCTGTGCACAGACTCACTGTAGCCCTCTCCCTGGGCCCCACCACAGCCACGGGTTGCAGGTTGGAGGCCCCTGGGAACCTGGGCTGTCACCTCCCTACAAAGCACATTAGCAGCATGTTCCTTGGCCTGCAGGACCAATGGAAGGCCCTCCAGGGAGGTAGCTTGTTCTTCGTTTAAACCTCAAAGACCAGCCCTTGCATGGGGAGAAGTTTGGAAGAGACTGAGCTTTCCTATCTGTGTCTGCCGGCCCCAAGGTCAGGCTTAGGCCTTGGTGCCCATCTTCTTGGAACTTGTGGTGGCTCTCAAGGCTACTGGCCAGAAAAGAGATAAACAGAGATGATTGTGTCAGGGGCCCAGAGTGGAGTCCTCATATGAAAGAGGTCAAATGGGCCACTCTGGAGCAGTGTTTTCTCCAAAGAGGAACAAGAATGCAGATCCTATTTGCTCCCATCAGCTTTTTTGATAGGTCAAAAAGGCAAAGGTGGGGGTGGGGAGCCTATGACACCACACCCATCAGCTAGCCCTTTCAACCTTGGGCTCCCCTATTGTTTGGTGGTAGGGGTAAGAAGGATGGAGGGGAGTGGCAGGGAGGAGCCATTCTTCCCTTCAAAACCTGATTTGGGGTTCCCTTCAATATACACTCAGCCTTGCCCTTAATAGGCTAGTAATTTTAGTGCCCAGGGAAATTTTCCTTGAGTACAGGTATATTTGGGGGATGGTCTTCACTGTTGAGCAAATTCTTCACTGTTGAGCAAATTCTTCACTGTTGAGCAAATTCATCAGTGAAGGTCCATCTCATCTCTATTTCCTTTGAGTTCCTTTGACCTGTAACAGGGGTTGGCTCTTAGATGACCTTTGGTACTAACCCTGTAAGTCTGACCTCTGGGCTCTTCAGATGCAGAACCACTTCCCCCCTCCACACACAAACACACACAATTGCTGCCCCCCCTCCCCTCCCCGTTCTGTTGTCCCTTTTTGTTTCTTTGCAAGTCCTACTTCCTCAATGTCCCTTTCTCCTCCTTCTCCTCCTCTCTCTTCTTTCCTCTCTTTCTCCTTCTCATGGGTGGTTGTCAAAGTCCACATCCCTACCCCATGCCCTGGGTCATCCGCTCAGCTGCCGAGCCTAGCTACTCTGGCCTTCATGACTCACCCATGCATTTTCAAGCAACACTCCCAGGCTTCTAGTCCACTGTAAAGGGGCTGAAGTGTGTTGGTGGGATTCAGGCTGCTCCTACCTTCATCTGGGTACTCCCTTCTCATTGCACAACATTCCTTTGTTCCCATCTTCACTAGGATCCAGGTGCCCCTGCTACCTCTGCACACTCATTCCATACAAATGGAATTTATTATCCATCCAAGAGAAACCAAATGCAGCAAGTTAAATCAGTTATTGAAAAAAAAAAACAAAACAGTGTGGTATATTTCACTGTCCCACACCACTGATTTGGGTTCTCCTCAGCTCTTTAAGATCTCCTCTCCTTGCTGCTCCTGTGTGCTAGATAAGACAGAAGTAACTTCCACGCATAGAGGGAACCCTGGGCTGCCTGAGGTCCAGCCCAGTTCCAGCACCATGGCTGTGAGCACTCGGGCAGGTGGCTTACCTCCTGCGGCTCAGTCTTCCCATCTATAAGATAGGGACACAGCCACTTCAGGCTGTGTGTGAGGAGTGTACCACCTTGTATTGCTGCGCAGTGCACACCATCAGATCCTGGCAGCTGGTCTCACTGTCTCCCAGAGGGCAACTGAGGCAGGGCCAGGGGATCCCACTGCCATGGCATTCCATTTTCCCCTGTCAGAGTCCTTAGTCACATGAAGAAATAAGGCAAAAGGATGAGCAGAAATGTTCTTCCAAGGGTTGGAGGCAGGGGAGGGAACAGAAAGGACTAGACCAACTCCAGATTTTCCCCTCTCCACTTAAGTCTCTGCCTCCCCCATCTGCCCCATCTCACCGAAGAGCAAGTTGCTCATCCAAAAACCAGGGATCATCCTTGATGTTGGCCTTTTCCTCATTGCCACAGAGTCCAATCATGTCCTTTCAATTCCGTTGATTGTATAAGGTAAGTCTTGGCCTGACCTCTTCTCCCAAGTCCCCACGTTGTGCCCTTGGCTCACATCTGCCATGGCTTGTGTGACCTGCGGCAGGACCTCCAGCTGGCTTCCTGCTTCCCCACGTGCCTCCCCTCTTCTCTCCCTGAAGCCAGGGGCATCTCTCATAGCCTGTGTTGTCCTTCATCAAAGCTGTCACAGTTGGCAGTCACATATTTATTTGTGTGATTAGAGTTTACTATCTGACTTGTCCACCAGATGTGCTCTGGGAGGTCAAGAACAGTGTCTGGGGTGGTCACTGCATCCTCAGTGCCCTTGATGGGTAATGGTTGAGCCATTGAATGAATGGCTGGCCAGGCAGGCACTGGTGTTCTTGCTCTCTCTTCTAGAGGGAGGTGTGCCCCAGCAGAGCGCTGAACACCGCACATCTAGGGACTCAGGGAGGTTTTGCTGAGTGCATTGGGGCCACTGAAGTAGAGGGCCAGACAAGGCTAAATTAATTCACACCACTGGTCTAGATTCAGCCCAGGGTCACCTCTGTGCTCTCATTCCTCATTCTGTCTCCTTCTGTCTGGCCTCTCCAGGCCTTGGTTTCCATGAGCGCCTTTTGAGCTGAGAGATTAAGCTGGGGGTAAGCCCAGACTGGTGCTTGCTCATGTTCTCGCTACCCCCAAGGAGGAAGAGGGGTCTTCTTTGTCACTTCCTAGTTAGGTTTGGGAAGGGGAGAAACCTGGGATGTGGGGGACACTTCCTTTGACCTGATGAACTCTTGAGAACAAATACCTCCATATCCCTTTAGAGCCAAAAACCTTCTCAGATACTGTTTTCTTCCTTGGAGGGAAAAATATATAACTTCTCCTGCTCTCCCTACTCCCTCTCAAACTCTAACTCCATATAAAGTTCTGGAGACTCTCAGAAAATTAGGGAAACGTCCAGAAGACAGGGCAAAGCCTTGGAGAGAGAGAAAGTGCAAGGACTCAGGTCAGGGTCACTTGACCAGGCGTCTGTGGTATGGTGTGATTTGCCTACTCGGTCCCTCTCTGAGCCGTGGTCTCCACCTGTGGTGAGGGAGCCGTGATATTTGTGTGGCTGCCAAGCTAAAGAATATCTGGGAGATTCACTGGAAGAGGAATTATGACAACTGGAAAAATGGTTATTTTTCATCTTTTCCATCAGGAAGGCCCCAGACTTATTCGCCTTCCCTCTCTCCTGTTGTTAATGGCCCAATGGATGAAATTCCTCCCCTGAAGATTTTCTTCCAGAGCTTTCTCTTGGGCATGGCTGGCTCCCTTTAAGTTTCTCTCCTGCCGTGTAGGCATTTCCCCCAAGAGGCAGGCAAGCTTGGCTTCAGCTCAGGATTGGGGAAGAGTATATGTTGAGCGGGTGGTGGGCTCGGCTGGGAGGCTGGGGGTCGCGAGCTGCCTGTGGCTGCTCCGTGGGGTCTGGCGGAGCCCCAGCCTCTGGCTGTGACATACAGCCCCCTTCATGAAACCAGACAGAATTAAGCCTTTTGTTTCCTGTTTGCTAGGCCGGCTTAAAGAAAACACAGAGGGTCCCTGCGGCTGGGGCTCCCAACAAGACGGCCTTTGTATTCATTTAATTAATCAGTTAGCTGAGGGGAAGGAGAGGAGGGAAGTTCATGTTATAAATACATGTTTTTCTTTGGCTTTTTTCCCCCAAAAGACAGGGCCTGAATGGCATCCCCGAGAGAGCCCCCCATCTCACCCCAGACATGCTGGGGGCCAGGGGCCTGCCTGGCTGCAGCTGTGACACTTCCCGCCCCCACTCTCTCAAGGGGCATTAGGCTTGATCTCTCTGGGGCCTGGGGAAATGTTAAATGCCAGTGGGGAATGGGGGAGGTTAGCCTCTGAACCCCGTTTCCCCGCTCCTCACCTCTCCCCTCCAGCCTCACATCCCCCATGGATGGAGCACATGCATTGCCACACAGAGGACTAGTCTGTCCCTGTCTGTCCTTGAAGAGGCCTACGCGCTGTGCAGGTGCACCGTGGGCAGAGGTCCTCGATTAGCGATTAGCGGCTGAGTGGGCCTGAAACTCCTTGCTTCTTGCCCCGCACCCCACCCTCTGAAGGGAAGGTCTGGGGCCGCACTCACCAAACTGTGGAGGCAGAGGAGCACCCAGCTCCTCCCCACTCAGCTGCTCCCGAGGCTGAGGCTGAGGGCTAGGAGGGGGAGGCTCCCTCCAGGGTCCTCCTTCCTTCCTTTTCAGTGTGAGGAAAACAAAGTAGGGCTCCTGGGGCTCTGGAGAGGGGCTATCTGGTGGGGAGTGAGTCCTCTTGGGTAGATACCCTCAACCCACTTCCACCCCCACCGAGTGGATTGTCTCATTAAAACCTCCTTTGGTGATATTATTGAAACAAATTCCTTTTTTTTTTTTTTTTGGTAGAGATGGGCAGATCCACTCACTGCTCTCTCACCCCCACCCCCAGCTTCCAGGTATTTTTAAAGTTTTCAAGGCCTTTCATTATGAGGTAAAATATTTGCAGTTCCTAAACATATGGCCCTCGTAATGGATCACTGTGATAAGTTTTTCCTCATGAGCTCTTCATTTCAAGTCTTATCTGCAAGGCTCTGGTATCCAGTAACCAGGACTCTAGGCCTTCAGGACATACTGCTCAGAAAATTCCCAGCTCTAGCTCGAATGTAGAGGGTCCAGGGCTCAGACCTTGAATCTGGCCTCTAAATATTTATCTTGTCTGCCAAGCTATCAGGCCAGTATGTAGCCAGTGTTGCCAACTCACGTGGCACAAGGCTTCTGCTTCCTGGGCCCTGTAGTGACCCCAAGAGACAGCAGAGGCCACAAGGGCAGAGCTAGTAACATGTTCCATGGGGATAGGACAGCAAGGCCTTGGTTTTCTCTCTCCCCTGACTGAGGATATCCTACCCCTCACAACCACTGAGAGAGGCCCAAGGTTCAAGCCATAAACCTAAATGCCCTCCTTTGAGGGTTTTTGTTTGTTTTTTTTTTTTTGAGTACATGCAAGCCTGGCCGAGCTCTGGTGAGGTGGTCTTTCATTAGCTAACTAGCAAAATGCCCAGACTTTTGCATGACTTGGGTCAGCAAACTGTTCGATTTAGTTTACTGACTGGGGTGTGTGTGTCCCTGTGTGCGCATATTTCCTGAAGAAATGAATAAAACTCAGGACTCCAGAATTTCTGTGTCATCTCCAGGGTACTCTTGTGTCAGCCCCTTTTCTCAAAGCTTCAGTTCCCCAAATCCATGCATCGCCTTCACCATCCAAGCAGGGAGAAGGACAACCCACTGGGGATCCTCTGCCCACAGGGTGGGTCATAGGTTCAGGAAAGAAAAAAAAATCCATGCTGCCCTTTGCTTGGGGCTCCTGGAACTGCCTTTTACTGGAGATCCATGAGTTGGAGGTTGGAGAGAGGTCAGACCCTAAAGAGTAAATTTCATTTGCACAGTTTGAATTGTAGAGATGCTGGAGCGGGAAAGAATTCTGGTGATCAGGTGGGCAGGGGAAGAAGCAAAAGCCGCTCCTTTCCCAGAAGAGGAAGTTAGTTCATAGCATGTTGGTGGGTGGGCTGAGCATATGTGGGGGTTGGGGCTGGTTTTGGTCCCCAGGATGCAGCCAGCGTGGCTGGCATTTGGATCACCAAAGAAAGGGCCACTAAAGCCATGTTTTTCAAACATTAATGTATAAACAAGTCTCCTGGGCGTCTTGTTAAAATGCAGATTCTCAGTCAGTAGGTCTAAGGGGGACCAAGAGTCTGCATTTTTAACAGGCTCCCCAAGTGATATTGATGCCTCGGGTCTGTGGGCCACACTGTGAGCCCCAAGGGGCCAATGGATTTATCAGGGTTGTGTTTACTCTGTAAAAATTTGCGGCCCTGTGGTCCAGTCATAGGGTTACGAACCCATCCCAGTTTGCTTGGGAATTTCCCAGTGTAATCAGTGAAAGTTGCCGGGACCGTTGACAACCCTGGTTCACGGCACTTACTTTGTATCCGTTATGCCTCACACATAATAGGGCTGGTAGAGCCAAATACTTTCCAGTGTTGGGACACTGGCTTGCTTCCCAAGAGGACTGGGAGAGCCCTTGTGAAAGGCATGCCTGAACCCCAGGCTTTAGGTGGGCTCTGTCTCTTCCATTGCCTGGCCTGTGGAATCTCCAATGGTTCTTAGATCCATTAAGGGACAATGAATGTAAAATGGGCTTTGGTGGCCAGCAAGCTGGGCGGGAGGCTTCTTGATGGGGGACAGAGAGAGATACTTTTGGTTTTTACGCATACTTTGTGACTCCTTTGTTTCTGAATCCAGTGTTTTAATTCTATATTTTATTATATCCAAGTACACATTCATTTCAAAGCCAGCAGGTGAGTCCCTGGTGTGTGGTGGAGAAAGACGGGGGCCCTGTGAACAGAGACTGGGTGATACTCCCTTGAGTTCTAAATATTTTGCCTCTCCAAACAGCCCCTACTTTAACATCAGGATCTCATCTCTTCCCTTTTCTCCCATTGCATGCCCTTCCCCCAGCCATGTGCGCAGCAGCCCAACCTCAGCTCCCCGAGAACGCACTACATTAAATGAACATACATTTGTCAGGCACTTAAGATGTACAAGCCATTTAGAAATACCAAAATACAAGTGGAACCTAGCCCCTAACTTCCAGCCTCAAGGAGTTTATCCTCTAATTGGGGAAGTGGTTCGGGGAAAGAAAAGTAACAATACAAGATTTAAATAATAATGAAGATGGCTATGGAGGGGAGGTCACAAGGAGGAACAGGATTAATTAATTACTAAATGAGTGGCACAGATTCTATGCGCTGAGGGAATTCTGGGAAGAAAGAGACGGCTGTGCGCTGTGGTGTTCTGGAATGACGGGGGCCTTGGTTGGCGGGGCTGGAGTATTCTTGGGATGGCGGAGTTCAGTTCAGCTCCGCAAATACTTATGGGGCAACTGCTGTGTTCCAGGCACTGTGCTGGACTCTGCAGATGCAGAGAAAAATAAGACTGAGTTCCCGCCCTTGAGTCTACAGTCTAGAGCGGGAACTGAGAAGGAAGCGCAAGGGCAGGAGGGAGTGGGGGCACCATACAGGGACACAGCTCAGGCTAATAGCTGTTGCAGCAGCTGGAAGAAACTGACCTCTAAGGTAGCTTGAGTAGAAAATAGTCCAAAATGTGGCCAAATGTTGGAGAGGAGAGTGTTAAGCAAGACATCGGCTTGCACAAAGCCATGCGTGCATGGACCCACATGGTGTGTGTTTGCAAAATGGGCAGTTCAGGATTTCTGGACCAGGAAGCATGGTCCATGGAGTGGCAGGAGGTGAGTGGTGGAGCACGAATGGCCAGATCAGGGAGAGCCTTCTGTGTCACCTGAGGAGCTTAAGAGTTTTCATGGAGGGCGCCTGGGTGGCTCAGTGGGTTAAGCATCTGCCTTCAGCTCGGGTCATGATCTCAGGGTCCTGGGATCAAGCCCCACATCAGGCTCCCTGCTCAGCAGGAAGCCTGCTTCTCCCTCTCCTGCTCCCCGTTTGTGTTCCCTCTCTCGCTGTGTTTCTCTGTTAAATAAATACATAATTTTTTTTTTAAAAAAAGGCTTTTCAAAGAGCCAACGATGAGGCCATGAGAAATAGCCAAGAAGCAGGTGGACGCCCTGCTCTGCCACTCGCCGCCTGTGTGAATTGGGGTGAATGACTTAATCCCTCGGTGCCTCAATTTCTTAATCTGTAAAAAGGGCATAAAAATAGTACTTCCCTTTTTTCAAGAACTGAGTGAGTTAATCAGCATAGAGTGCTAAGAGCAGTCTTGGAACAAAGAGAATGCTCAATAAATTGTAGCTATTGTTAGTATTAAAGGATTTTAGGCTGGCGAGTGCCTTGGAGAGATTTGTGTTTTCAAAAGACCATGTTGGCAGGACTGAGAAGGCTGGATTAATGTGGATAAGACGGGGGTGGGGGGAGACCTACTCCTGTCCTCTAGGCGAGCAGCAATGAATGCTGGACAGAAGCAGAGGTGCTGTAGAAGGAGGGGAAGGGCCACAGTCGAGAACTCTGAAAGGGCAGTGCCAAAGGGTGCTTTCCATGGAGACCTCTAGGTTTTTCCCTTATGTACTGGGTGGATGGGGGTTCCAGCAACTATGACAGGAAAACCAAGAAAAAAGAATAGGTCTTCTAGGGAGTGGGTTTATTATTTTTCCTTTCCTTTCCTTCCTCCCTTCCTCCCTTCTGCCCTCCCTTCTTTCCTTCCTTCCTTCCTTCCTTCCTCCCTCCTCTTCTCCCTTCCTTCCTCCCTCCCTCCCTTCCTTCCTTCCTTCCTTCCTTCCAACCATCCTTCCTTCTTTCTTCCTTCCCTTCCTCCCTTCCTCCCGTCCAACACACTGAGTTTGAATATGCATGGGACCCTTCGCTGGAGATGTCTGTCAGGACACTGAATATATGCACTAGAGGACATGGCTGGAGGTGGAGATTAGCCCATGGATGGTGGTCAAATCCATGAAGGTGAATGGGATCACCCAGAGAGAGGGAGCAGAGGAAGAAGAGTGGGCCAAGATGGAATCCTGAGGAACACAACATTTAAAAGATGATGATGGAAAAACCACAGACAAGCTATGGAGAGGAAGGGGAGTTAGATGAATCTGGAAAGGGTGGCATCACCAGACCAGAGGAGCAGAAGGCTTTGCAATGGAGAGTGAGACTACAGAGTCAGGTGCAACAACAGTGGCAAATTCAGCAAGAGAAGGACTAGAAAGCAGTCACTGAGTCTGTTGGTGTTAGAACCATTGGCACCCAAGGGTGCAGGCAAGGGTGAACATTGGAGAGGGCTGAGGGGTGCATGGGAGGTGAGGAAGTGGTGGGAGCACATGTGTGTGGGGTGTGGCTGACCATCAACCTGGCTTTGCCATAGGACTCTTGGATGGGGCAGGAGATGAACTGCCAGCCAACAATCATCAAGCAAATCCTACATGAGGCCCTTGGATTGGAAACCACTGGAGAGACTTAATTTAGTCATTCATTTTTCTACTCAGCAACTATTTATTACATAACTACTATGGATTTAAAAGTATACTAAATGGCATTCAAGAATGAAAGGGTCTGATAGAAGATGATAAGTATCAAATGACATACTGTGAATTGAATTAGGAAATATATTTCTTCTTGGGGTTGCCAAGAAATACTTCATGGACAGATGGCTTTTGAGCTGGGCTTGAAGGAGGAGTAGGGTTCTAATGGGCAGTCATGGAAGAGAGGTATTTCAATAGATAGATGGGGTGTGCAAATGCCCTGAGGTAGGTAAGTACAGAGCATAGTCAAGGAAACAAGAAATACTCTAGTTTATTAATACTGTAGGGTCAGCACCTAAGTGGATTGTAAGTTAAGGCTGGAAAGAGGTTAGAACCCTGCTGTGAGGGGTTTCTGTGTCAGTCTTAGGGATTTGCACTTTATTCTGTAGGCTGCAAGGAGCCATTGCAGTTGGTTTTTTTTGAAGATTTTATTTATTTAATTTATTTGAGAGAGAGAGAGAGAGAGAGTGTGTGTGTGTGTGTGTGCGCGCATGTGGGTGGGGATGGGGGCAGGAGGCAGAGAGGTATAGGAAGAGGGACCAGCAGGCTCAGTGCCGAGCGAGCACAGATCCTGACATGGGGCCTGATCTCATGACCCCAATACCATGAGCTGAGCTGAAATCAAGAGTCAGACGCTTAACTGACTGAGCCACCCAGGTGGCCACGCAGGTTTTAATATAAGGAATAAAAAGAGAAGACTTTGCCTTATAAGAGTGTGTTGCTGACACTAACGTGTAACATAGATCAGAGCAGAGAGGAGTAAGTTGGGAGACTTGCTATAACTGGGAATGACAAGTAGTGAAGGAATTAAGATGTGTGTTGGTAAGGGCTAAGGAGGAAGAGAACGTGGGAGATTAGGTGGGAGTTGGACCAGTAGGACTGAAATTGCCCGCATGGAGATGTGCTGGGTCTGGCTTAGTTGAGGGGCTGAAGTCAAAGTTGGAGGAGGCAGGGTTGGGGTGGTGGTGAGGGAGAAATCACCAGGAATTCCAAGGTTCCTTGGTGATTCTACAGATTTGGAGTAGAATTGGTATCATAACAAAAAGAGTAAAGAGAAGAAGATAAGTTGGTTTGAGGAAGGGAGAAGGGACAAGCATCCCACTCTGAGTTGAGGAGGGCCGTGACTGAGAAATGGCCATTGCACACAGGGCCACAAGTCCTCTCGGCTGTCACTGGACTTGTGGGCCCGAAGCCAGGTTGCAGGGGATCAGGAGAGAAGAGGAAGTGACAGTTGTGAGCACACGCTGCTCTTTCAAAGGTTTGATAGTGAAAGGAAAGAGAGAGATGAGAGAAATATCATTCCAGAGGGTTAAGACAATAATTTAAAGGTTTAATAATTCTTCCATTCATATTACAATGTAGGAAATACTTCAAGTCCATTATCTTGCTCCTTTTCACCATATTTAAGGGAGTCAGCAGGAGCTATTTCACCCACTTTACAGATGAAGACACTGAGTCTCTGGAGGACACAGGGCCAGTAAGGGTCATGGGTGGAGTTTTGCCTTCTGGGGAGGGTTTTCTTTTTTTTTTTTTTAATTTTTTTATTTTTTTATAAACATATAATGTATTATTAGCCCCAGGGGTACAGGTCTGTGAATCGCCAGGTTTACACACTTCACAGCCCTGGGGAGGGTTTTCTACTACACTGTCGTGCCTAAGGTCTGGGGAGAGTTTGTGGGCTTACAGGTCAAGCCAGGCGGCCTGAGCAGAGGGAGAGACTGAAGATACACAAATACACACTCCCAACTGATGGGCACCGTGGGGTGGAGGGTCGGAGCCCAGTTGGAAACGTCCTAGGGAAGGAGAAGGTGGCTCTGCCTTTAAGGCAGGAGAGAAGGAGGAGGGGTTACAGATACAGCATGTTGAGGAAGAGAGGAAGGACACTAGGCACAGAGCCAGGACACTGACAACACCCAGATGAAAAGTTCGAAGACATTTATGAAGCAACATGCCCACAGCACAGGAGTAAGTAGAGCGAGGCTGGAGGATGGAGGAGGAGAACAAGGGGGCTCTGGTCTCCAGCTCTGGGCTGTGAGATGCAAGGCAGAGGCACCTGGGTTATGAATGAATCAATGAACAAAGGGCTCCTCTACAAAGGCCCTAAAACTAGAAATCTTGAAAGTGGGAGGGAGTGTGTCCTATGCAACCCCCAAACCTTACCCTTTACCCCCACCCTCATCTCCAGTTGGTCTCCACTGATGTTCTAGGCTGTGATTGCTCTCACTCTAGCCCTGGCCCCAGGAGAAGAGTCAATTGGCCTATGCCAGAGTCGAGGAGGTTCAGGACTGAGGCTCCCCAGGCTGGGAGGATGAACCCTGGATGGGTCTTCCCTCTGGAGGCAGGAGAATGCAGACAAGTGGGAACGGCTCTGCCACAACCTGGTTGGAAAATAGAAAGACAGCTTCATGTACAGAAAGAGAACCCACAGACATGGCCTTTCTATCTGAATCTGTGCCTTTGATCCGGGAATCCGAGAGGGGCCCTCCTCATGGGCACCATGTTACCTCTTGGTCACTTATTGTTGGTCCTGCATTCTGCTCTTCCTGTCCAGCCTCCATGACTGGAATCCCAGGAATCTGCCCTCCTTGCTTTGAGGAGGTCATCTCGTCCTGGTGATTGCAGTCCCTTAGGGAAGGAGCCCACGCTGTTCTTGTTCTGAGGCCAAAGTGCCTTCAGGGCAAAAGGAAGACCATGACATCTCACAGGTCCCCGCCTCTCCCTTCGTGCCAGTGTGGGGTCCAGGCTGTGTGGGGCAAATCAGGAACAGGGGCCATATTGGGGGGCATACAGCCCTGTGGTGCAGACACAACAGGGCCCTCGCAGCACTGCTAGGGGAAACGTGTGGACAACGTGCTTTTTCTGAGGAAATCCCTTGCTCACTGGCCAGAGTGTTCAGGGTCTCTAGCTGTGGCTGCCTCCCACTGAAAGTGACCAACTGTTCCAGGTCGCCCGAGACCGAGTTGTCTCCTGGGATATGGGATCTTCTGTGTGGAAGTCTGGAAAGTGTCAGGGCAACTGGGGCAAGATGTCACCCCAACTTTTGTCCCCTCTTCTACTTCTGGAAAAGTGCAGAGTTCATGGATTTTCCTCCAGGATGATGCCCCTAACAAATGTGTAAAAGGCTAAACTCTGCAGTGTGATGCCACTGTGCTTCATGGAGGTGGCTTTGGGATCTGCAGGCCCAGGTTGAAATCTCCTCTCTATTACTTCCTAAGTGTGCAAGTTTAGGTGAATTACTTTATATTTCTGAGACTCTGTTTTCTTATCTCTAAAAGGGAGGTAATATTATCATTCTCGCAGGATTAAATGTGAGGGTTAAATGGGTTAAAAAATCATCAATCAGTTGCCTTGCATGGTATGAGGCATGTGTAAGAGAAATCAACAAATGTTAGTTCTCTCTGATTCCTCCCTCACTATTGTTCTGGCATTGGAGTGATACCCATTCTACAGATGGGAATGAAGGCTGATGTGCAGGAATAGTTGACTCCAGCTCAAAATGACAGAATCAGAAATTAACAACAAACCCCTCACTCTTGACTGCCATCTTCCTATTTTGGAGTACACAAGGGTTTCTTTATCTGGAATGTTTCCTGGATGAGAGGGAAGGAACTGTTTTATTCACTTACTTAACCATCCATCCATCCATTCATCCATGCATTCAACAAATATTATTACCTAGTATGTGTCGGGTACTTTTCTGGGTGTTAGAGATGCAACTGACAACACACACATTTTTCTGCCCTCGCAAAGCTTCCATCCTGGTAGAGGACACACATAACAAATGTCTGTGTAATACAAAGCAAAGTAGTAATAATTGCTCTTAAGGGAAAATAAAGCAGTTGAAGATGGTAGAGAGTAGCCAGGATTCGGGCACCATTCTGCAGGGTGGCTAGGCTAGGGGAGGGTCCTCTGAGGAGGTGACATTTGAGCTGAGGCCTGAAAAAAATGTCACTTGGGTCCCATGGGCCTGCCTTCCCCTCTTCCTGGAGCTCCCAGCTCAGGCCCAGCTGCCACAGGGTGGAGTCAGGGTGGAGGAGAGACAGTCGGTTTCTGGGCTGGGGCTGCAGTGGGATGTGGGACGCAGCTGTTTTTATCAGCTGTCTGTCCACAGTGCTGACCCCTCCACTGGTCTGAGCTTTCAGGATGGGGGAGGGACCCACCTTGGAAAATCAGTTACTGAGGGTCAGATGGTGGTTGAAAATTATATGAGAGGGCTGCCTTACTCACTTGGGGACACTACACTGTGGGACAAGTCCCAGTGCATTTGGTTTCCTGCATGGCTCTATTTCTTTGCATTGCCTTTTCCTTTAAGAAAAAAAAAAATAACACCTCTGTTTGGACTGCATGCTAAATGATTTATGAACATTATTCTCCTCAGTTAGTTCTACCTGTAGGAGCTCCAGCCCTTGCAATCCTTTTCATGTTGATTAAGTACATTTGAAAGCAAAAGGAGACTGTAATTCCTTCATAGTACAGACCAGCAGCTTCCCTGGACTGAGGAGAGATTCCTCATCTTCCCTTTGCAAGAGTTCCTTTGCAGCTGGTTAAGCAGGAGATCAGTCCAGAAACATGCCGTCAGTCTTATTTCCGAGGAAGCAGAGGGAGCTGGTAATTATGAATTTGAGATCCTGGAATCCTCTGGATGGAATGTCCAGGAGTCAGCTTTCTAGGGCAGGTGTGATTGCACCTGACTCGGCCCCATGCCGGTCAGGAGGACAGGAGGGTGCTTGTAAAGGGCCTGGCAGAGCTTAGTGTCATCAGAGCAACCCACTGAACAGGGTGGTGAGAGAGGGGAGAGAGAAGGAAGGTCACAGCCCAACCCTCTGTATTCCTGGGCTAATGGAAGGTGCACTTGGAGAGGAAACATGACCCGTGGAGCCAGCCCTGATGCTGAAGGGCCCCTTGGTTGGTTTTCTAGTTAGGATGGGACCAATGCCCTTCCCTAGTTCCTCCCCTATCCCTTGATCATTAGTCTGGGATGGACAACTTGGGCACACACTTTGTGGGTAGGTGGGTCATTAAGGTTCTGGCTTCGGCACTCACTTGGACTTGGAAAGTAGACTTCTAGAGATGCTGTTTCTACTATAAATACTGCCTGGTCGCAGCCTGGTCTGGCCCAGGGCGGCCTTCTGCTGGTTTCATATGCAATGTGGAATAGGACAGCTTCCCCTGAGCTCCTGAGTAGCTACAGAAATCCTGAGATTGTCCTCTCTTCTCTGCCCCCCTGCCCCACAGGTGTCCCTCTGAGCTGCCTCCATGCTTTTGGGCTTTCAAATCCAGACTCCAGTGGTTTATTTAGAATCCCCCATCTTCAAACAGTTATCATGCTTCATGGTCTCTCTTTGTGTATAAGCCCTGAGTTTCATCTCCCCTGTCACCCCCTCTGCCCTCTTCAGGGTGGGATTTCTTTGGACATGCCTGTGCTAGACATGACTAGGCTTGGCCTCATCTTACCTTTCTGTTGGGTGACTTCAGAAAAGTCACTTCATACGCCTGACTCACAAATCCTTCAGTTACTAAATGGGGATAAGACCATTTGAGAAACAAATGAGATGGTAGTTTCGAAAAATGCTTAGTCAGTTGTGTTTATTGTCTCTGCATGACAAAAGTTCACATAGACCCTTAAAAACGTGAACATTAAAAATCCTATTTTCTAGCTACAAACAATCTAGGACAAGGGTGAGGTGGTGTATATAGAGGAAAACCTAGACTATTTGTGTGGAAACCCAAAGAGAAATGCCAGTGGTGCCAACTCAATCTCAGGCCCCATGAAGGGGGAGCCAAGTTCCTCCTGGGTACTAGACACCCGGCTTTGTTGGTCTGTTGGCTTTCTCAGTCTGTCGTCTGTTCCTCATACAGTCCTTGACATGGCGTCATCTGCATTTGAACAGAGGATGGAAATGAGACCCAAAGAGATTAGGTTGCCCAAGAGCATAAAGTTAGCAAGTTGTGGGGCTGAGAATCAAACCCGAGTTCTGTCCTGACCCTAATGCCCAGCGAGCCGAGCCTCACCGCCACCCCCAAATCGCCCTGCCTCTTGAACCTGTAATTCTCCCATTAGCAGTTTATCCCTCAGAGTGAAGCATTTACTCTTTGGGTTCTCTTTTGCTCTCCCTCCTGAGCTCTCTCCCTCTCTACTGCTCACACCGGGGAGAGTTGCCCATGAAGCATAGATTAGTGCCATGAGCTCCTTTCCTCCTGGCTAAGAGCGCAGCCAGAGTAAAATCTCTAAATTGTGGACCTGGGAGGGCAGCTGATCCTGAAAAGGACAAAAAGGAAAGGCTTGTCCATCTAAGACAAATGTTACCCCTTCGGAGCTGTGCCTGGACTGGCCCGGCCTCTGAGCTGAGCCAAGCCCTGGGATGGCCTGGGAGATCCACGTCCTGCCCCGATTAGCAGCCTCACCATCGTGGAACGCAACCTCCGCCTGAGGGACTCGGGGATGTGGTTAGGCGTCGTCATCCCCTCACCAATACTCAGAGACACGCGCTCGCAGGGCCCCCTGTCCCTCGCCCTTTGATGTGGAGGGTTCATCCCCGTGAAGCCTCTGTCCACTCCAAGAGCCCCCTCTCTCTCCAGAGTGGCTCAAAGGGCCTTTTGAGCAGGGGAGCGCGGGGCAGGGGGGTGGGGGCGAGCGGGCGGCCTGCTGGCCTGGGAGGGGAGATAAAGGCGTGAGATCCCTGGAGGGCTCAAAGGGTCAGGGGCTGTGTATCTGGTGACTTCTGAATGCAAGTTCCAACAAAGAGAAATCTGTGGTGGGAGAGCCTCAGCGAAGGAAATAAAATCTCCATGAAAACAAACTTTTGTTGGAAGCTTTCTCCTCTTGTTTTGGCAGCGTTGCTAAGTCCTGGAAGGGGAAGGCCGCGTCTTCCGGAGCAGATTGTCCAAATATCAGCTTGCTACTAGGGACTGTTTTTCTCCCACCAGGAGGCTGGGCCTTGGGAGTGAGTGCAGGAGTAATTGGTTTTCTCATCAAAGCCAGAATGAGTAAAAGAAAAGCCAGGGAGCAGCGCAGAGAGCTGTGGACCCTGGGTCAGGCCCCTGGTGGACACAGCACAGTGTATGATAGGGTGCAGTGACTCGGCTGGACCCTGGATCCCTCTGGGCCTCACTTGTCTCAGCTGTAAAATGGACGTAACTTGCCCAAGGTCTTTCAGCTGGAAAAGCAGGATGTAAACTTCTGTTTTCCGGTGCCTTGTCATTCACAAAAACCAGAGGATGGAGTTGAAAGGATCTTTGAAGCACCAGAGGACCATAGGAAGGTCGGATAATTATTATAATATACTGTGTGTGTGTGTGTGTGTGTGTGTGTGTGT
>RCUC01154240.1:0-41355 GCA_003697995.1 Taxidea taxus jeffersonii
TTTGTGGTGAGCACTGACTAAAGTCTATAATTGTGGAATCACTATTTTGTACCTGAAACTAATATAATGCTGTGTTTTAATCCTACTGGAATTTTCAAAATTTTAAAATTTAAAAAAAAAAAGAGAGAGAGAGCAAAAAGCACAGAAGAGCATATGCAGACCACTAAAACCAGCATGAAAGCTAGAGACTCTGAAGAGCTTTTTCCAGCACCTAAACCCTGGGAATGGAAATGCTCAGGACCAGCAATACTTTCCCTCCCCTCCCCAATAAGCTGGGTGTGGACTGGGATAGTGTTCTTGGAGTCTGAGGAACGGTTTAAATAGAGAGGGGAGAAGGGCAGGATTTCCTCAAACCCTGAGTTAAGGACAGACTTCCCAATCATCTAGCTCCTAGGCTGTCCCTTGACCTCTCCACCTTCTGCATGCACCATTTTTCTATTCTGTTTATTTGCTCAGGGACCCAAACCCCGGCAAGAAGACTCATTTGTCCCCAGTGTGTTGAACAACAGCGTGCAAGGCAGCCAGATATTTGCCTGTGGCAGCAGCTGAGTGCTCTTTGGAGCAAATGAAAATAAAATCTGCAAGCAGGGCATGCAAGGGAAGGGTATGGGGAGAGTGACTCTGCTACTCTTGACTGAATACTGCTCCAAGTAGCTGTCCCCAGGGGCAGAAGAGCAGAGTCACAGTTTAGTCTTGGCTCAGGGCACCAGGAAGAGGGAATCCATCACTGCCTGCCACAGGAGTGACTGCCCATGGCTTTTAGTTCCCTTCCACAGAGTTTATTTTTTTTTGGGGGGGGGGATAATTTTGGATTCACAGAAGAATTACAGAGAGTTCCCATTTAGTCCATACCCATCAATAATTTTCCTTATTATTGTCTTACATTAGTAGGGCATATCTGGCAGATTAATGAGCCAGTAGTGATACATTATTATTAACTAAAATCCTCATTTAAAATTATTCCCTTGTTTTTTACCTAATATCCTTTTCCTGCTCTTGGATCCTATCTAGGATATTACAGTAATGGTAGTTTTGGTCATCATGTCTCCTTAGGCTCCTCTTGGCTATGCCCATTTCTCAGTTCTTGCTTATTTTTGAACACTCTGACAGCTATGAAAAGTGCTGCTCAGGAATTTTTAGGGATATGTCTGACATTTTTCTCATGATTAATGGGGTGATAGGTTTTTTAAGGCAGACCACAAAGGTTAAAGTTAAGACTATTTCCATCACATTATATCAGGGGTACCTACAATGAACCGACAAGGGTACCAACAATCAATGAGTTATCACTTTGATGCAACATTGGTCTCCTGGCTGAGGAAGTATCTATCAGGTTTCTCTACTGTAAAGTTGTCCTATCCTCTTCCCCTTTCCATATTGTACTCTTTGGGGGAAAAAAATCACTAGGTGTAGCCAGCAACTGAGAGTGTAGAGTTATGCTTCACCTCTTTGAGGATGGGATATGCACATACATTATTTGGGATTCTGATAGACAGGAGATTTGTTTCTTCTACTTCATGCCATCTGTTAGTTTATTAAAGCATTTACTTGTACCATGAGTATCATGAGTATGAACTCATGGATATTTATTTTATACTTTAGGTCATAATCCAATACTACCCTGTTTTATTGCTCCAATTTTTCCAGCTTTGGCCCTTGGGAGCTCTTTCAGGGTCCTCTATCTCCCTGACACAGACCATCGCCGTATTGTCTGAGTACTTCCATATTTTCTGGTAGTACCAGATCCTCCTGGCTTATCTTGTATATTTCCTGTCCTAGTCCTAGAATCAGCCATTTTAACTCAATATTGGGAAATGGTGTTAGAAACCAAGACCTAGATGCTAGGTGTGCTCACTACTGCTGGGGTGTCATGGCTTCTAGGTCCCTTCAGCTATCAGAGGAAGAAAACACATGTGGGTATACTAACCTGTGACTATCCCATGGGTATCACTTGCAGACATGAATCTGCACAGCAGGTGGACCTCATTGGATGGGCAAAGCAATCGCAAAGGCAACCTCAGAACTCTCACTTCATTCCACTGATTCATTCAAGTACTGATCCCTTCACTAGTTAGTGAGCGCCTTCTAAATGTTGGGCATTGTGGTAAACACTGACGATGCACCACCAACTTATAAAGACAAGTGGATTAGGAAATTAGTGAGGTTAGGGGAGGGGAAATATTCCAGACCTATAAACAGTGTGTGTAAAAATAACTGAGAATGGAGGATGGCAGAAGGTAAAGCCTCAGCAATGTGTTCTACAGGATGATGAATGATTATGTATTTTTAAAAGATTTTATTTATTTATTTGACAGAGAGGGAGAGATCACAAGTAGGCAGAGAGGCAGGCAGAGAGAGAGAGAGAAGCAGGATCCCTGCTGAGCAGAGAGCCGGATGCAGGGCTCGATCCCAGGACCCTAAGATCATGACCTGAGCCGAAGGCAGAGGCTTACCCCATTGAGCCACCCAGGCGCCCCAAATGTTTGTGCATTTATTGTTCTCCAAAGGAAGACTTAAAGTGAAAAGAGCGAAGTCACACAACCAGGCTCTTTGCTGAAGGCAAGAAAAGCTGGGAGGACTCTGGAGAATAGCAATGAGTCAGGTGGATGGTGCCTCATGAGACATGAACACTCTGATGTTGTTCTGATCTTCAGGAACGTCTGCTTATCTCATCACTGGTTTGGGAGAATTTTTTAAAAAACAGTGTCACAAAGAATTTGTATATCAGGGTTCAAATGCCCAGGTGACACTACAAAAACAAGGACATAGGGGGCCATAAGATAAAAGCCCTCTTGAATTTGAAGGAGTCATGGAGAAGTCTTTAAATCCCTCACCAGCAATGGATTTGAGTACAAGGACCCATCTTCCTTAACTCTGTAGGGTCAAGAAAGCTTCTGAGCCCATCCCTATATCTATCCTTCTCTAAAGCTCTAAACCCTACTACAATGCCTGACATTTAACAGCAGTTTATTACTTTGCAGATTATTGCAGAAATTGAATAAATGCCTCAAAGAGGACTCAGAGAGAAAATATGCCACCACATCTTTAATCTGTCAGTAAAACACAAGAGAAGTTTAAAAAATGTATACCCAGAAAGGCAAATGAGCTAATCCTCACCAAAGCAAACAAATACATAAATAAATGAAAAGCGGTCATAGAGCTATAAAGGGAATTTATTTGAAGATCAGATTCTCAAATATGGCTGAAAGCCAAGTGCATTTCAAACCCAGGACAGACAATAAAAGCAGCAGTATTTCTCATTGTGATTCCATGTTGGGGCAGATGAGCTTTGGGGAAAGTGCGGGGAAATGGAAATACTGCTTCCAGGTTTATACGAGTCAAACCAGGCCTTCATCACATTAAAAGCATTTATGGCTCGGAGTGCCTGGGTGGCTCAGTGGGTTGGGCCTCTGCCTTCAGCTCAGGTCATGATCTCAGGGTCTTGGGATCGAGCCCCGTGTTGGGCTCTCTGCTCAGCGGGGAGCCTGCTTCCCTCCCTCTCTCTCTGCCTGCTGCTCAGCCTACTTGTGATCTCTCTCTGTCAAATAAATAAATAAAATCTTAAAAAAAAAAAGCATTTATAGCTCAGTAAGAAATTCTTTGCAAAGAAAAAGTTACTTGGGCAAAGCAGGCCCTGAGAAAGCAGCGGGCCAGTGGGTCCACCTGACTTCCCTGGCCTATTGAAATAATTGCTTCTCATACCCCAAAGCAAATGAGCCACTCTCCTGCTTTAAATCATCCCTTTTTCTCTTTAGCCCATGACTGACTCTGTCTGTGATGCATGTATTTGTGAGCATGAAGGAAATTATATAAAAACAAATTGCTTTGTACTGTACCCTGATTGTCTGAAAATACTAAATAGATGGGCAAGGCAGCACTGCACCAACTTGCAGCTTCGGGAGTTAATGGATGGGATTGAAAAGTTTTAGCTGTTTCAATATGATGAATGCCTCTCATTTCCAAACACACAGAATATCCGTTTTTAGCATTGTATGAATTATTTCTAAAAGTAACCAATGACTTTGCATGGTAACCCAAAGCAAAAAGAAATAGATTATTATCCTTTTGTTTTTACTCCCTCCACTCATGGCTCATAATCCTCTGTTCCCTGGGCTTAAAAAGAAGAAGGGAAAAAAAAAAAAAAGGCTTCAGGAAATTTTCAAGCTAAAGTTCCATGGTAATCATCACTCCCGACTGATCCTAGGTCATCATAATCATTACACATAAACAAAATGTCAATCATTTCTCATAAATACATTCAATCACAAATGTGATCATTATTTCAACAGATAGGAACTGAATATCATATTCCATACTTAGTACCATTTTAGGCACAAGGGACCTAGCAATGAAAGAAACAAGGATGTTGCCTAAATAGCACTTATATCCTAGTGAAAGAGAACAAGTTAATACATAATATGGTAGATGGTGGTAGGAGCTAAGGAGAAAAATACAGCAGAAGATATAGGGCAGGTTGTTTTGGGCCTTGAGATAGCTGCCTGCTTTTTATTGTGTAGAATATTGGGGAAAACCTCTATCAACTATCGATTGCACTTTATCCATCTGCAGTATTCTAGATCATTCTAACGACTCCCCTTGCCTGGCAGGCAAAGAAGTGTAATAGGAAAGAAGGTGGGTTTGGGTAAATATAATCATGGATTCAAATGTTGGCTCTGCTATATATCAATTCTTTGAACTTGGACAAATTACATAATCTCTCCTATGCTACCCAACTGTATAATGACAAAAATAATACATATGTGCAGGCATGTTGTGAAGTAAGTATGCATCTTGCAGGCATGTTGTAAAGTCATGTGTGCAAAGCACCCAGCATTTTGCAGGCTTAAGAAATGCTAATGTCCTCATCTTGACTCCCATTTCTGAACTAAATAACATTTATTTAATATATCATAATACAATTCAAACATGTGTATGCATAAACATGCTTACACAGCTGTGTATTTATCAAGCACGCATAAAAATCTCCTCTTGTTAAGAGTACATATATTTCCATGCAAGCTAACTCTGCCTCTTCAAGAAGATAGGAACTCCTGCTTCATAAATTCGTGCCAAATACTGTGAGAAAAAGGAACAGGAAAAGGTGGATGGATAAAGTGACCTAGCACAATTTTGCTGTGGTTCCTACATGTCAGCCAAGCACCCACTGTGTGTGGTCTTTATTTCATGCATGTCCTCGTGAGGACCAGGTGCCACGCAACCAACTGTGAAGGGAAGCAGAGCTCTATGCTGATTAAAAGCACGGGCCTCCAAGTTCTCCAGGCCCTGCTTCTAACTCATTTGTAAAATTCATTTGAATTCATTTGTAAAATAGAATTAATGCCACCTACCTCTTAGGGTTGTTAATGAGGACTAAATATGAGAATACATGAAAAATGCTTTGGTGCCCATTAAGTACTCACAAAGTGGTAAGTAATTACCAACAGAGAAGGAATTTAAAAAGTCACCAGGAAAGGGTGGTTCATAGCTAACAGGTACAGATGTAGATACATGGGTGTCATTTTTGGCATTCAAGCACCACTATAGTTAAGCAAATATTCTCTGTAAAGAATAAAGTGAAAACAAGTATTTACAGAAAAGTTGGGGGACTGCATTCTGGATTATACTCTTTGTATGAATTCCACATTTTAGTTTTGTCTATATGCCATGAGTACATTTAATCCGGTATCAACCGTAGGACCCCTTTTCTTGAATCTGGGATTTCTTGGAATTTTAAGGACATCGAAAAAAAAAAGCTGAATACAGCAATGTCATTAACAATAAAGTCACAGTTTTCTAGTTGTTTTGTCAATAAGGGACACACACTAAATTCACCCCACACATCTCAGAGATCTCAAGCTGTTTAGCTCACCAACTGGCCCCCAGGGCCACCCCCTGTAGAGAACAAGGGCTCTATATGTAAAAAAATAAAATAAAATTTCCTTCCTATCTTATCTCCATGAACCTCTGGATCCTTTGGGTTGGAAACCTCATTAATCATTCTCTTCCAAAAGTACTGAAAAACAGTGAGTAGAAATTGTGGAGTTAGCCAAGGCGACCCTGGGCGATTGGCCCACAACTCACATTGCTCTTTTTCTCATGGGAAATGCCATGGATTTTCTGCTTAGCTCTCATTCTTTGTGCCAGGTTTGTTCTCCAGAGACATAAGTGTGTTCTCACTAAGACTACCTGTACTCTCTGCAATCTGGAGTTGGAGTACTAGGAATATTAGTATTATCCTGATAAAGTATCCAAAATAGTTTGCCAACCATTAAAGATATATGCCAAGAAGTGAGCTTTTCTCTAAGGTTTTGTTTAAGGGATTTTAACATTTGAGCTATTAATTCATCCTCATTATTTAATGCTAACAGCTAGCTTTTACTCATTCAAAGTTTTTGAAGTACATTATTTCACCACAGTTTTCACATCTTTAAGGTTTTTGGTTTTTATTCATTTGAAACAGAGAGTGGATGGTAAATAGGGCTTTGTATAACTTTTATCTGATAAAACTTCGAAGAGAAAATATGCCACCATCCTTATCGGCCAAGTGAATTCCACACTCAACTCAATGGCAAGGTAGAGGATGACAAAAAGTTTTATCTGTTTTGAGTCCTGAAGGGCACTTTCCTGCTTTATTCCAGCTGCTCTAAACCTGTCTAAAAGTCAAGTCAAAATAAAGGTGTTCTTGGTTCAGCCTCAGAGAGAGAAAGGATTATTTCACACACGTATTTGCAAAAGACACCAGGAACCCAGGGCATACCATGAGCTACCCACGTCAACTGTTATTCCTTTCCATGAAGAAACCTGCTTCAAGATATTGATAAAATTGGGACTCAAATTTCAAAATAAGAATCCCTTTGCTGGTGCTTGATTTCCAAATACAAGCAAATCTGCCTATGCCCATCGTTATGCCCTGCAAATGCACCAGACGACTGAAATCAGCTTTCCTGTTCTCTTTCTCACAGAATGTGTCCAGGGCAACAGCAGGATGGAGAGCTCTCCTTTGACATAAGGGCAACACCTGCCATATACAATGCATACAATGTATTGACTGTATTCTGGGCTCTGTAAGGGCCTTTCATTGATGTATTTCACTTAATCCTTCAAAAACCCTATGATGTTACTGATACCATCTCCTTTTTACAGATGGGCCAACTGGGCAAGAAGGAGTTAAATAACTTGGCCAGGTCTGTACAACTTCTAAATGTTGGAGCTGAAATTTAAACCTAGACAGTCTGACCCCACGTATGCCCTGTATTTCATCACAAGGCAATCTCATCTCCAGCAGTGCTCAAAGCAAAGAGTGAAGACCTCAAACCACAGAGACCAATTCATTAAGAAATAACCTCACTCGGAGCACTCCCAGCTCCTCCCTGTTTGCTAGCCCCAAACCTAGGATAGTTAAAATCAATCACTTGGTACAAATGGGCTGGGTTATCCCCATCCTGCTCTTTGGGCATGACCATGAGAGGCATTTCTGTCTGCTTCCTTGTATTCCTGAGTGGACTAGGCTAGGATACAAACAAGTCTTCTATCAAGCTTCTGTATGCCTTGCATAAGCAAATGAGCTGTTGGAGGTCACTGAGGAACTCCACAGTGCTGATTAATTCAACATTCAGTCATTCTTTCAACAAACAACTCCTGTTTAGTTAGAAGAATGGGCCAAGCAATTGCTGATTGACTGTGTCAATGCGGATAATTCCAAACACTTTCACTGTGTAATATCTATCTCAGGATATTATTTGTGCCAACCTGTGTGTCAACGTAAGGATATAATATTTACTGATATATGGGAACATTTTGTTTCTCCTTGCTCTTTAAAATTTAGTCCCCTGCATCCAACCCCTTCCATGCCTCTTTTCCAGCTAGCATCTATGCATAGGCAAGGAGTTTTTATCAGACACATAAACCATTTCAGAACCTTCTAACTTACACTACACTGTCATAGTAAGTAATATTTTCCCTTCACAGCATCTATCACATTTATAATTAATTATTAACATAAGTATTTGTTTAGGGTCTTTT
The DNA here is from genome assembly GCA_003697995.1 of Taxidea taxus jeffersonii. Taxonomy (NCBI): domain Eukaryota; kingdom Metazoa; phylum Chordata; class Mammalia; order Carnivora; family Mustelidae; genus Taxidea; species Taxidea taxus. The sequence goes on from RCUC01154240.1 coordinate 8,023, forward strand.
TCCACAGAGAGACTGTAGGCTACATGAGGAAGAAGAAACATGCCTATATTTTTTCCCTAGCTGTATCCTTAGTACCAAGCATAGTGTTCAGGGTACAGAAAGCCCACAATAAACTTCAGCAAATAATGATGATGGTGGTGTTTGAGAATCAACTACCTACTGCTCACTGTCTACACTATTGTGACTTTACTATTCTACTGTCTTGATCATAGAACATTACTACTGGGGGAAACTCTTGCCCCAGAAATTAAAAACCCAAATGATTTTATTGCTCATTTCAGAAACTTCCTGAAAAAGCAATAAATAGCCTCTTCTACCCCAAGACTCTTTGAACTCCTCATCCAATATCCTTGCCTCATTCTGTCCACCAATCCTTAACTATTATATCATACTTTTTACCCAGTCCTAAGCAAGTCCCATGTGGAAAGACCCACCTTCAAAAGACTTCTAAATTTCATTGAATATCCTGACCTTGCCCATTCCCAAAATGCTAATAAGACTTTGGTGAGGAAGCTTGTGCTCTCCTTTAATTCAGTAAATAGTGAACTCAGCCTCATCTTATGAAGAGGTTGTTCTAGTGATACATGGGAGAAGCCAGCGTCTGACATGATTAAGATCAACAGTCTCAAGACAAGCCTCAGTTATGGAATTATTTCAGCTCTCTACTCAAAAACCATATCCTCAAAGAGGGCTTCCCTGACACTATCCAGACATGATCTCTAATGGTGACTCTGACCAATTCTAGTCTTTCACCCTTGACTTCTTGTTCTTCAGAGTCCTGATCGCTATTTGGCACCATAATAAGTATTCACTTGCTTATCTATTATATTCTGATTCCTTTTCTACAGTGTAAGCTCCATGAGGGTGGGGATGCAGTTTTGTTCTCCAAAGTGCCCTCACTCCTGGGATTATGTCTGCCTCATCGCTGGGACTCAGATTTTGTGACAAGGATGACAGAAGCTGCTTTTCTGGGATCCAATGAAAGGGGGACATGGAGAAGGCAAATAGGGGGATACTTCACATGTCTTATAGTGTCTTCATTTTTTTTAAAAAAATCTCATTTTATCATTACCATACCTTAAATGTTGTTATATTTTGTTCCTGTTTTACAGATGAAAACTTGAGGCCCAGAATGACTGCTTAAGACCAAGAAGTGCCTGCCCTAGAAGTAGATCCTCCAGTGGTGGTTTCCATGTTCCAGAGATAGTCACTACTCTCTGGCATTGGGTACGGGAAATGGAATCAAGAATGATTGATCACTTCTTTTCGAGGCTCTCAGTGATGCCCAGGAAAGGTCATCCCACTAAGACTAAAAATAGAGTGTGCTCAGCTGACATTCATAACAGCAAGAGACCTGCTGAAAACCTTTAGGAATTTACTCCAGAAGAAGCACCTTTAATTCTCAAGGGGTTATGATTCTCAAGAATGAAGAAAAAGTCCAAGTTTAGAGAAATCCTTAACCCAGAGTGAATCTTAAACATGGAAAAAGAGAATGCATCCCCTGAAATGACTGAGAAAGATGGCTGATCCAGATCATGGGATGAGTCCTGCTTTAATATGTAGTATTAGAAGATTGACATGCCTTTAAAAAATAGGTAGCACATTAAAAAAACATTTTTTTTTTAAATTTGTTACATTCTATAGGCAGCATGGAAACATGAGTGTCTTTCTTTGGCAAAGATAACCCATAAGGGATGAAAGGGAAGAAAGAAAAAGAATGAGAAATATGTTCTGTTTCAGGAGAGAAAAACAGGAGGCTGAATTATCCAGATAATTATCTCAATCCCCACTTCACTTCTTCTATGTGGTAAGAGCTTCACTGAAGACCAACTTGCTTTAACAACCACTGAGCATAATTTAGGGGGAAAAAAACCACTAATGACCATCCATTCAAAAGGTTTTAGAAGGAGCAGTGGGTGGCATATTTAAATGATAATGAAATATCACCAGGCTAGGGGAAGACACAGATTACCTAATAGGCAGAATTTTCTCCATTAATAAAGACTTATAGAGTAAGAATGTCAGAAAATGAGAATAAGAAGGAAAAGCCTTTTTTTTCCTGAATTGCTGATGAGATGATCTTTTGTGAAAAGAACAGAGTGGACGAGGGGTATGAGACCTCAAGACAGACCAAGACTCATTCTCCCACCTTCCCACTGCAAAATGTCACTTTTCCCTTTTGAAGGATTTTAAAGTGAAATCTTTATCAGATAGAAATCAGTATCTGATGTGGTTTTGCATCAAAACCAACCATGGTGCTCTCCTAAAGGGAAAAGACAAACTCCAAGAGAATTATAAAGCTACAAAAGTTTGTACATGTTCTGTATTCAAAGCACCTGATTTCATCAGATTTCTCATTAGAAACAAGTGTCCCCATCAATGCAGGATAAAGCGGTCCTCTCACACCAAATGAATACAAAATGTCAAGGTGATTAGCATAGACTAGTCCATGAGCAGAAACAGCCCTGATAAGGCTCCTATCGCTAAATTGGAAGATATGCACAGGAGAGATTTATCAAATACCAAACATCTCTCCAAAGCATTTGGAGGAATAAATGTTATATTTGGGGGGAAAAAGTAGGACTGTGCATTCTGAAGCCCAGGCGTGTATACCTAACACCCTCCTGGACATCTGTTTGATGTCACTCAGCAAAGGCAAACTGAATTCATTATCTCCTCCACAGCAACGTGTCAAACCAGCCCCTCCTACAGAGAGTGCTCTTCTTCATTGAAATACAAAACAAAAAGGGGAAAAACATGAGATTCCTCATTTTCCCTTGTTCTTAATTTATCTCTAATGTATGGCAATTCTGCTTGTGGAATACAGCCAGAATTCACTTACACGTGCCCATTTCCACCTTGCCACCTCCTTCCAGACCATCAAAATCTCTCAGCTGCAGTGCTAGGGCAGATTCCCAACAGGTGCCCCCATGGGTCGCTTGCTTGCCATCCCCACATGCAGCAGAGTGATCCTTCAAAATGTAAACAGGCTACCACCACTTCACGGCAAAGACAGTTTTGATAGTTTTCCAAATCCTCTTCAAAATCCAGCACAACATGCTCTACAGTAGACAAAGTAATGCACCTCGCCCCACTTCTGCCCCCCAAAGGTGTCCGTATCCTAATTCCTAGAACCTGGGAATATTTTATGTTCCATGGCAAAGGGGATTAAGGTTACTAATCAGCTGACTTTAAGAAAAGGAGGTCATTCTGGGGGCGCCTGGGTGGCTCAGTGGGTTAAAGCCTCTGCCTTGGGCTCAGGTCATGATCCCGGGGTCCTGGGATGGAGCACACCCCTCATCAGGCTCTCAGCGGGGAGCCTGCTTCCTCCTCTCTCTCTGCCTGCCTATCTGCCTACTTGTGATCTTGATCTCTCTGTGTTAAATAAATAAATAAAATCTTTTTTAAAAAGAAAAAAAAAAAAGAAATGGAGGTCATTCTGAATTATCTAGGTGAGTTCAGTATAATCACAAGAACCCTTAAAAGTGGGAGAGAGAAGCAAAAGAATCACTGTTGGAGTGATCTGATGTAAAAAAGACTCAACCCACCATTGCTGGCTTTAGGGAAGGAACAGGGCCAGGAACCAAAGAATGCAGGCAGCCTCTAAGCAGCTAGAACACGGCCTGAATTGTTACCTTGATTTTAGACCAGTAAGACCCAGTTAATATTCCTGACCTCCAGAACTGTAAGATAATGAATGTGTGTTGTTTGACAAGTCACTGGGTGTTTGGTAATCTGTGATACCAGCACGAAGAAGCTAATTCATGCCCTCCCTAAAAAGCCCTAGAAAAGGTGGAACTCATCATTGGCAGCTTCATTTTGTACCACCTTCTGTCTATCCGTTGCCTTTTTTCCTTCTGGATTTTCTCACCCAGGTGCTGCCATACATCCCCCAAACATGCTTTTCCTTCTCCCTTGAACGTTCCCATTTCCTGTTTGTTCCTGCTCCTAAGTTAGGTCACGGGTGAGTGATGCAGGACTTTTCCACAACTCCTGTCCTTCCCAATTCCTCAGTGAAGACAACTGGACATCTCTCAATTCGTGATCCCTTGGCACCAAAACATTCATCACATTTGTTGGCATTTCTTTGCGTCAAAAGTAATCAAATAACCCAAAATTGCATGGCTTTAGAATGGAACCCCCACCTCTCAAGAAACCCTCATCTTGGGAAACTTGGGATATCTGGTCATCCTATCAAGCCGGCCTTCCCAAAACACAGGACCAGGCACAGAAGCACTCAGAAAAACACTGAAGAATAAATTCATTTAATTTTTCCAGTCTTTTTCTGCATGTACACACATCTCTAGTCATATTCCCTCCCACTCCTCACCCCTTTATCTAATCATATTACTTCATCCCAGGCTACTGCATAAGTGGGTATTACCCCATTCTGTGACCATACCAGTCTCCTAGACTTTGGCCCCACACACCATCCTTTCTGATTGATCTTCCTTCTTCCCCCTGTTAAATTATGAGAAAGACTTCTTGACTCAGTCACTCAATGAAGAAAATCTTTATTGTGTACCTATTTCAAAAGCAAACATTAACTTCTTTCTGATAAATTTCTATAGGGTTTGAAATATTCTGTGCTCTCAAAAATAAACAAATGATAGTAATGGTCACCATCTTTGAAAAGTTGATTCTTTGGAGAAGAATTAATTCTTTCAGGTCTCTTGGTGCTATTTTCATGTTTAAAAAGAGGAATAAAATTGGTTGTACATAGCTAGGTATCATCTATGGGGAATTTTTAACCTTTGAAGTATTCTTTATAAAAAGCAGGAACTTAAATTTCATCCATGACCAAGTTTAACAAAATGTTTTAGTCCTAACATTCAATTGTATAAGAATTACTCTTTGCTTTATTTGTATGAGGCTATAGTTTTCAGACATTAATATTGACAAAAATCATGTTATATACCTGTTAAAAATTCAGATTCTTACCTAGGCACACCCCTGGATTTTTTGTTTTGGGATCTATAAATTGATTTTCTAATAAGTAGTTTCAGGGAGTGCTATGGATAGTGCCTTAATAACTTTAAAGGGCAGTAAGTTGTCAGAGCAGTAATATGGTAGAAAAAATAGGTAATTTTGATATAACTCCTTTAAGTATTTATAGTTATTCAAACACTAATTTAAAAAGAAATATACAGCCCTATGATTACTACAGTATTATTTACAATAGCCAAGACATGGAAGCAACCTAGGTGTCCAACAACAGACGAATGGATAAGGAAGATATAGTATGCAGATAGAGATATAGATAGAATAGATATATAAATACACACACACACACACACACACACACACACACACACACGAATATTATACAGCCATTAAAAAGGATGAGATCTTGTCATCTGCAATAACCGGGATGGACCTTGAGGATATTATGCTAAGTGAAATAAATCAGACAAAGAAAGACAAATACCACATCAATATGTAGAATCTAAAAAACAAAACAAATAAATAAGCAAACAAACCAAAAGCAGAATCAGACCCATAAATACAGAGAACAAACTGATGGTTGCTGGAGGGAAGGAGTATGGAGGGATGGGCAAAATGGGTGAAGGGAAGCAAGGTACGCAGGCTCATGGAATGAATACATCATGGGAACAAAAGGTTCAGCATAAGGAATATAGTCAGTGATATTGTAACAGTGTAGTATGGTGACAGATGGTAGCTACACTTACAGTGAGCACAGCATAAAGCACAGAGATGCTGAATCTCTATGTTCTGCACCTGAAACTAATGTAACATTGTATTATCGACTACACACAAAAAAGAATTCTTTTAAAGCTTATAATGATGGAACATAAAGAAAGCATGCACATGTTTGTGTACTGGAGTAGGAAGGCATTCAAATAGGGGTTGGGGTAATAAAATATTCATGAAATAGTATGTTTCATGGCAAATGAAGAAATCTTATTATTGTCACTGCTAGATAATATTGCCCTAAGGTGTCTGATATGTGGGAAATACACTTCCTGGATAAAAATGTCTAGTGTTGCCCACACCTCATAACAAAACAAAACAACAACAACAAAAAACAAAGTGTGAGAATCAAACTCTTTATTTTGCTGACCTTTTCTGAAAATGCTACCCACTTAGGGAGCTGGCATGAGCTGGGACTGACTGACAAGTGCTAGTTGCCTTCCTGATACGCACTGGCAGGTACCCAAGAATGCTGGCTCACGGGGAAGACATGAAGGATACCCCTGTAGGGATACTCAAAGAGAGAGAGGCTTCCTCTCAAGGCAGGATCCTTTCTCTGTGGTGCTGTCTACTATTGTTATTTGGAAACACTTTTCACAGAGACGGTCTTGCAAAGAAACATGGTACCAAATGATTACTTAGTCCTTGCTAAGACATTTATTAGAGGAAACATAGAAATGAGGAGTGGTACTGGCTGCTTTACAGCATGTGTCCTTCTAGCCCACATGTCTGCTTCTGCTGGGTGGCATATAGGAAAGCGGTATCTGCTTATAGACTTACTTTTGAGTCACTTGTTTTCACCAACTCATATACCTCAACTTCTTTATGATCCCAACTCTCTTGGCCCACAACACATATTCATATGCTCATTCCATCATTTGCTCACATTTGGGGTTTGCCTTAAGTTGGGTCACCCTGGTACAATCTTGGCTTTTCACAAAAATGGCAGTGATTCATATCCCTCACCCGAGATTCACTTTGCAGAAACCATTCCTATTGGGAAGGTAGAATACAGACAAGACTTGGCATTACCATCTTGAGGCCAAATGCATCACTAAAGGATAAAGGAGGCCATCAGACGTCATAGGGTCATCCTTCTTTGGTATTTTGGAGAGTGAGAGAAAGGGGGATCAATGTGCCAGAGGGTGCATTTCATGAGAAAAGTGCAAGTTCATAACATATATAAATGTAAAGCACTTCTAGAATATCCCCATGGAAAGAAATTGTTGAATAATAAGAAATGCTCTAAACTTCAGGTTTCAAAAAATGGGAGAGATTGAAAAATGTTCATTTCGAATGAAATTTTAAGGTCCTTTAGGATAAGGATTTTATTGTAGGCTGCCTTTCCTCATAAAAGAAAACGGGAACAGGGATTTGCACATAGCAGTCTTTCAATAAATGGTATTTATTGAATCCGATATTTATCAAATATGTTGTAACTGACTAGGCTCCAAGCAACTTTGAAATAACTCATTATAGATCATTTTCACTCAGGGGCTAGAGGATTTCTGTGTCCTGTCTGACTTTTCTTGTAGCTATATATCTGATCTTACATATATTGCTACCTCACATTTGCATGGTATGTTCTGTTATGAACACTGTTGTCACATGTACCATGACATTTTATTTTCACACCAGCTCTTCAAAGAATCTTCGGGCTTCCACAGCTGAGAAGACTGAGGCGGATACACAGATAGTGTATGATAAGGTGAGAGCCGGACAACTAGTTTTAGGCTCAACTCCAGCCCTCCAGTGGTAATAAGCCCAGTCCTCTGTACAGCATGCCATGATGTACTAGCTCTTCCAGTTCTGTTCTAACATGTAATCTAGCTCTCCCACCTACTACATGGGGATCGTGAATTCTCTGAGCCACGATGTGCTCGTATTCCAATAGGACTAAGGCTAGAAACAGTTATAGAACCTTCTGATTTGTTGATCCATTTAACAGATAAGAAATCCAAGGCACAGGAGGCCAAGAAGCTTCCAACTATCAGGGGCTAGTTCAAAGAGGGTGGCTTGATTCAATGCTCATCAGCTCCTATCTCCTGGATCACTGTTTCTCCTACCCACCACTATGCTTACTGTGCACCTGGGAAGCCAAGCAATGCCCATGTAGTAATGATAGATACAGAAAATACTGCCAGGCGGTTTACACACTTTTATGACATGTTTTTCATTTTTACTTATTTATTTTCATTTGTACTACATTTTCACTATGATTGATAGGGTTTGTTAAGGAAATGCCACTCTCCCTGGGTGCATTTACCAACAGCACAGCTCTACAACTTCCTCCCTCTGTTGGCTCTCTTCTCTGATAAAGCATCTGCTTAGAGAGATGCATGAAGCAGCAGAGAGTGCCAAAATCTTCCACCTGGGGCCCATACAATTTCAAAAATGAGAAAACCAACCTCAAAGCCATTGTATTCCATTCTGAGTCACCTTTTCCTGAAATTAATGGAACCACGTCTCCCAGTCTGTCCTGTGTGTTTAACAGTGTAATCTGTAGCAGAATCCAATAACATAAATTGATTAAACCCCATCACATAGAATTCCCTAAACAATTTTTCTTGCAATTAAACCACTGTGTTGAAAAAGAATTTGGTTAGAAATACTAATGGGTATTCCCAACTGAACCGTAACCTTACTCCTGAGACTCCAGGATGGCACTGCTCCCTCCTGACTGACAGTAATGTGGAATGAAATCATCTTAATATTTATTCACCACATCAAGTAGATAAGTCTCCAGAAGCAAAGAGCTCCCCCTCTCTGACCACAAGGGGAAAATGCTCTCCTGTCTAGGGTAGAATGGTAAGACTTGGCACACATGCCACCACTCTCCTGTTCCTATACCACTGGAAGACATTGCTAATCAATCATACCACTTTCCTGCTGAGCTCAGATGCATTCATCTCAACAAAACTACAGGAAGCCTTTACTAATCAGAGCTGGCAAGCAAGAGGAAATATATTTGCTTGCCCTCTGTCTAGATAGAGTTTTACTTTACTGAGCCTAGACACAAAATTCCCTATGACCCAATCCATACATCCAGATTTGAGGGTACCTAATTCCATGGGATGCTGAATCTTATTAATCACTATATAATGACCATTCTGGCATCTTCAGTTGACTTTTAATAAAACTACTTTTCTCAAGTGAACGAAAAGTTGACCTTCTCTTCTTCAGCACCACTAGCCAATATTTCTCAAGAACCCCATAGTAATACTCGGATTTCCTCTCCAAGTCCTTATTTCCTTCCTTAATCAAGGCAAATGTATTCAGGTGGTAAAACCTATCTCTAGAAAAATCCTTCTGAGTCTAACCATTCCATTTCCTACTTGCCCACTCCAAAAATAAAGTAATTTTAATTCACTTTCATTGTCCTAAAGCCCTCAAGGCATATAGTCGTTATGTCCTTTTTAAGAATTAGCATAAGGTGGTTTTCTTTTACTTCTCCAGCAAATGAGGAAGTAGAAAATCCTCTAGTGATATGAAAAATCACTTTTCTACTAACTGATAAATAATAAAACTGAAAGATGACATATAGTATTATTTTAGAGACTGCAGGTTTCTAAACATTCATTTATATATTTTAAAAACCAAGTTATAACATATGAGATATAAATTAAAATACATGTCACCTATTTTAAACTCAATGGAACTGTTAAAAAGCAAAATTCACACGAATGCATTTTAAAAATCTTACTGGCTTTATTCAACAGTTCGTGAATGAGGCAGCACCCAATGTAGCAGATAGAAAGGAGCTCTGAGGAGCTGTACAAAGTGAAAGACTTTTACAGGCTGAAAGAAGGAATAGGAGCAAGGAAGTTATAGGAAGCAAAGAAGAGAGTGGTTATATCAAGGTTACTTTCCTTTAGGGGATGGCAGGATCTACCAGGCAGAGGACCTAATCAGTGCTACTCAGATAATTTCCAATTAACTGGTTTAAGATTACACTTCTGGCAGAGCTAAGCTGGAATTAACTCAAATCTCAGTTTGGTGATGTCGGGGTTTAGTCTAAGTAGCTCTATTTGGAGACTTGTTGTCTTGTTTTTAACACACTATACCAAAAAATATCTGTACCCATTTTTTATTTTTATTTTTTTTAGTTATAGTTTTAAGACCTTTCAGATGGGTAGAAATGCCTAGATCCTAAAAAGGACTCCAAAAAATCAAGAACAAAAAGACTAATGAAAAAATCAGATAAATGATACAGAAGACTGTGAGACAATAGAGAAGTTACAATGTTAAAGACAGATTAAAAAGAAGACTGTGAGTAAAAAACAGACTACAAATAGAGAAAGCTCGGGACTAAAAAAATAGAAGTACTGGATATAAACCACAGCTTTCAACAACCTACAAAAACATGCCACAGGAAAGAGGTGTTAGAACCTTGAGAATACCAATACCTAATGGAGTGTATTTTCTCCACCAACCTTCCTGCCCTAATACCACTAATGCACCCCCGAGAAACCCTGACCAGCATCCATGAGTGTGTGTGTACCTACGTGTGCATGTGCATGTATGAAGACATAAAGGCACTCTGTGCTGTGATACAGACATTTTATAAAGGAGAGAACTGATGTTCGGAGAGGTTAGGTGAATTAACCATATAGTCACAGAGCCACTCATGTGTCTTATAGTCAATGTTATTCCTGCCATCCCTAACAGTGTTGCCTATTAAGGTAGCTTACAATTGTTACTCAACCTTTCCAATATATGCTTGAAGCATTCATATGTTCTGAAATCTTGACTCCCCATGGAGAGTGTAAAGCCTTATTTATGTCTTCCAATTATTTTTCCCCTTTAGTTTGGCTAAAATGCCTCACACAGTGACAGGTACATAATAAGTACTCAGCAAATAAACGTTGATTGAATTTAGCTCTTTCTGCCTTACATGTTGCCACAAAAGTCTCTTAATATTGCTTTCATTTTCATAGCCATTGATTCAATTATTCTTCCTCAAACCTTCAATGAAGCAGGCCACCCCAGCTCCCAGGCATCCACATATAGGTAGTGTCTTCATTCACCTTCCATTTACATCGAACTAAACTAATTATTTTCCTGCTACCTCACACCACATTGGTGTTACACAAACCGCTGAGACAGCCCTATCTCCTGCAGGTATCACTCGTATCTTTTCAGCAGCCCGTTGTAACACGGTGACAGAACTATTAAGAATGTCAGCCTTCAATGCATGAAGAACTTATGTAAAGCGAACGGTGTCATCCAAGGTAAAACTGGTGACAGCGGCAAAAGGAAATGCAGAAGCCGACAGGACTGCCTCCAAGCAAACTTTAATAGGGGAAGAAGAAACAATTTATCCAATCCTGGGATAAAAAAGAAAAAAAATTTTTTTTAATATTTTATTTATTTATTTGACAGACAGAGATCACAAGTAGGCAGAGCGGCAGGCAGAGAGAGAGGAGGAAGCAGGCTCCCTGCCGAGCAGAGAGCCCGACGGGGGGCTCCATCCCAGGACCCTGAGATCATGACCTGAGCCAAAGGCAGCGGCTTAACCCACTGAGCCACCCAGGCACCCCAGAAAAAAATTTTTTAAAATATTTTATTTATTTATTTGACACAGAGAGAGATCACAAGTGGGCAGAGAGGCAGGTAGAGAGAGGGGGAGAAGCAGGCTCCCCACTGAGCAGAGAGCCCGATGCGGGGCTGGATCCCAGGACCCTGAGATCATGACCTGAGACAAAGGCAGAGGCTTAACCCACTGAGCCACCCAGGCACCTCCCAAAAAAGAAAATTTTGTAAGAAAAAAAAAAAAAAAGAAAAGCAAAGAAAACCAAGCCTCATGATTTCTACGGGGCTTAGAATCCACTGGTGTTGGATAATGAGGCACTAAGAAACTGAGCAAATGGCTAGATTTTATGCAGTGTTGAGTAGATGATGATGAGGATGATGATGGGTAGATGGAAGGAGGGAAGGAAGGAGGAAAGGAGGGAAGGAAGGGAAGGGAACAGAAGGGATGAGGGAGGATGGATGGATGGATGGATGGATGGATGGATGAACAGACAGATAGGATCCTTGAATTTTTTTCCATCCCATGGTTACCAGCCCATTCTAAGCCAACGTCATTCCTCCTTCCCAGACTATTTCATTACAGCTCTTAACTATTCTCCTTATTTCCACTTGGCCTTCACCCAAGCCTTCTTCAGTATAGTAGCCACAGTAATACTTCCAAAACACAAGTATAATCATGTTTCTTTTTTTTTTTTTTTTCAGATCCTTTGGTGGCTGCCCATGGCAGTTACTATAAAATGTGAAATCTGAAATTGATGAATATCTCTCCCCTGTCTGCTCTTTCAACACCATTCCAACACTCTGTTCCAACCACACCGTCTTTGACTTCCTCAAAAGCCCCAAATGTCTTGCCAGAGCCCAGAGACTTTTCCCTAGAATGTGTCAGCTTAAATATCAATTCTGTGATCTCCCAAATTAAATTATACTCTCAGCACAGACTCCCATAACATGCTCAGCGTTTATCTCACAGAACTTACTACAGTTTATAATTATAAATTTACTTATGTAATTGTTTGTCAGAGAATTTAAGCCCGTGGGTTCAGGAAACTTGCAGGTCTTGTTTCTCACTGTGTCTGCAGCAGCTAGAACCACGCCTGGCAAAGAAGAGCACTTGATGGGTATTTGTTGAGTTAATGAAAGAAAGGCTCCAGTCACCTGCTTGATACAGTGAGAGAGCAATTCCTACAGAAGAGAGATGATGAAGAGGATCACAGGAATGTTGGGCCAGCTCTGATTCCTCACCTCTGACCACATCCCTCATCAAAACTCTCACAGGGGTAAAAGAAGGCTTGACACGTACCATCAGTGACTTTGAGCACAGCACAGTGAGGGTTCCTCAGGGGGATGCAAAAAAGCACAAGGCTTCTCAGGAGCTCTGTGCAGATATGGCACCTGCAGGCCCTTCAAACATGTTTGCAGAACCAGCCTTAGAAAAGAAGCTGGCAACCTGTGTCAGCCATCACCATGCAGTCGTAGGACCATGTGTTCTGAATATAAACTCCTTTTTACTTTAGACTGAAACAGTTGCAATCCTTTAAAACCTCATTCCCATAATTCTTTATTAAAATATTTATTAAAATCAATATATGAAAGTTCATATATATAATGCATACCTATATGTGTGTGTATATATATAAATATATATATATCTCAAAGGCAAAATTCAGTTCCTTGCTTGCTAGTTCTTCATCTTTGTTTTGCTTTGTCTCGTTTTTTTCTCAGAATGAAACTTCAGATGCAACCCAGTTAAAACCTTGACGGAGTGTCAAACCACCATGAGGCTAGAGGCATGATGGGCATCAGAAAAGCTCCGGATTGTGACTCTCCGTGGCTCTCTACTTTGCCTGTACTAACAAGAGTCCTTTTTGATGCACAGTCCCTGATAACCACAGAGAATGTTTCAGTTTCCACGTTCATAGTGCACTGTACTTGAATGTTCTTGTTCTTTCTTTGTGTAGAGAAGAGAAAGAGGAATGAGAGCCCTGTAGGAGAATTGTTTCTCTTTATTTGTATCAGTCATCACTTCACCTACTTTTTAAAGAAGTAAAGTTATAAATAGAACATAGACATCAGCTGAGATCTTTATACACTGCCATCCTCAAATCCCCATGGAGCCAAAATTCCTTGCCACGATTTCCTTAATGAAATGTACAGTCCCATTGGCACTTGGGACCCAGGGCCATGCAGACAGAAAGAGGTCAGTGTAGCGGTCAAAGGTGTGGGCTCAACAGCTGAAACCCAGCTACGCCTCTTGCAAGTCATCGGACTCTGAGCAGCCCAAGCAAGGGTCAGTTTTCTCATCAGTAAAACAGCAGCAATTAGCAAGACCTATCTTACTAGGCCACTGTGAGGATAAAAGGAGAGAATGCATGCAAAAATGCTTTAGCCCATGGCTGGGCCCAAGAGCGGATTTCCAACCATTAGGTGTTTATGTTCAGAACCACTGAGGCAAACACCCGGTTTCTGATGAATGGACTTGGGCCGGAACTCTGCATTTCACAGAACTTCCATTAAAACTGACTCCCGAAAACACTTCACTATTTTAAAGGAAGAGGTTAGTTTTATTCTTGGGTGGATGGGGATGGGGCTGACGGGGAGAGGGATTAAGTCTACAACAAAGCAAAGGGCTTCAAATCAAACTTTAGTAACAGTTCCTGATTCTCTGGGGCCCCTCCCTTCACAGGGGTATGCCCTTCCCACGCACTTCGGGCTGGATACTTCCGCTCCTTCCCTCTCCCTCCCTCTCCTTTCTTCTTCCTCATCAGAAGCACTACAAGCTCTTCTCTATCTAAAACAGAGCACTACTTTTGCTACTAACTTTTGCTGAGTCGATCACCACCCCTTATGCTCACGGAGTTCCATTTGCCACCCCAAAAGGCTTTCCCCCCAAAAGAACCCTCTCCCTGCAAAAAGGAGAATTTATTTAATCCTTACAAGAAACCTGTGGGTGGCCATTGTCGTCCTCCTCACAGAAGAGGAAAATTGGGGCTGGGAAAGGTTAAGTAACTTTTCCAAGTTTGCAGAAGTGGTAAACAGAGAGCCAAGATTTGAATCTCCATGTTTTTGTCTTAACATCGTGTGCTTTTCCCACTAAGATCGCAGCTTCCTTTATTGGAATCTCAATGAACTAGTGGCTGTGACCCACTGGGTTTATTGAGACCACAACCCAAAGACTCCCAGCTTATTTGTCTTAGCAATGCACAACTTTTGTGAACTTCTGCCAACAAAAGTTTGTGTGTATTGGAATGAACAGCCCATAAAGCTAGTCGGAGAGTACAATGTAGTCTTATACCTGAATTTACGAATATAACAAGTATACATAGGAATAGAGCCATCAAACCCCTGATTCCCAAACTCTCGAAACTCTAGTCAAGAAATAGCATCAAAGAGAGAGATTTTTGAATTCCACTAGTCTCAGAAATAACGCCTTGTCCCAGAATCCATGGATTTTCAAGTTCATTCTTCCATAAGGCTTTAACATGTCACAGAGCAGTGGGTTGTTTTTCCTAATCTGGATTCTCCCTCTATTCTGTGGGTTTCTTGAAGGTAAAGATCCTATATGACTCATATTTCCAACCTCATATAATCTGAATCCTCATTCTAGGCAACTAAATCATAGGCAGCTAGGAGTAGAAAGCCCAAAAGACAACGTACTGGCTGTAAATTAGCACAATCCATTTTGAAAAGTGATTTAGTGATATGCATCCAAAGTCATAAAGATACTGATTTCCATTGACTATACAATTCCTCTCAGCGGTATTTACCCTTAGGAAGTTACTCCAGGGAAGAAAACTCTACAGATCCTGAGTGATTAACTCTGGCAAAAATGGTGTTAGTGAAAAGAGCAGAGAGCTCCTAGATATTCCGTAGTAAAGGAATAAAATATCACCCTGATGATACATTGTGTAACCCTTAAGATTATGATCGTAGGGAGTGACAGAGCAAGATCAAAAAAGATAAAAAAGCTCAAGCTAAAACTAAAGGAAGAAATTACAACACCAAATCACAAGCCCATGGTGACCATGGCTTTGGAGCACATATCTGGAGATGGGTTACATGGAAATGTGGGAAATTAAACTGGCTTCATGGCATAG
This sequence comes from Taxidea taxus jeffersonii, assembly GCA_003697995.1. Lineage (NCBI taxonomy): Eukaryota > Metazoa > Chordata > Mammalia > Carnivora > Mustelidae > Taxidea > Taxidea taxus. Next base: position 23,361 of record RCUC01154240.1, read on the forward strand.
GTGCAGGCTAGAACATTCCCGGCACAGGTAAACCTTGTTTCCTCGGTGTCTTTAGAGGAGAGCCTGGATTCTTTTCTGAAATGAAAGGCAGGCACTTGGAGCAGAGCCCTGGGTGAGAGAGCACAGCTTTGCATGCAAGACATGGAGATTCCCCTTCCTGGAGCCAGACCCACACCGGCTATAGTGTGTGATTACGCTCTCAGACCATCTGCTCAGGGGCTGTGAAGGCAGCCATGTGTCCTCCTGCCTGGACGCCAGGAGGACACTGATCACTAGTCAATCTGCTTGAAATTGCCTCCAATGATTAGTGTGTAATGACTCAGGTAGGTCACAGCCAGGGACGTTTCTGTTATTAATGCATTAGCAGCTGTAAATGGGCATTGATTCTGCACAGAGTGCAGGTTTATGGACTTGGTGGGGAGAGTCTGGCCCTGTGGAGTGTAAATGGTCATTGTGGGGGAGGAAGCACCCTGCAAGGGCATTGTACTTTGGGGAAGGGTTAGGAAGGCCAGCCAGCTGTGAGAGGAAAAACCTGACCTGAGAATACGGAAAAGAAGAATTTACATGTAACAGGGCCAACTCTTGGCTCTCTCCCACATTTGAGACAGATCTAATCATATCCTTGCATTCTGACCCCAACATATATTCCTGTCTATGACTGGCTAGTCCATGATAACCAAGACAATTTGGATTGTTTTATTTACTTTAAATTCTATTTTACAGCTTTACCATAAATCCAGGGCCCCGTTCATTGTAACAACCTACCACTCCGGAAAAATCTAACATAATTTATCCAAAGCTATTTGTAAGTGAATGAATGCATGATAACATTCCCAGGGTAAGAACAATGACTTACCTATCAATGTCATGGCACCCTGAGCTGGAATGTACCACAATTCAGTTTTTCAAGATAATTGGTCCTTCTTAAACAGAGAGACTGAGGTCCAGTGTGTGATCCACCTCACCAGTGATCATGCACACACAGGTCGCCTAGTAGAAGGGATTACTTCTCTGTTATGTAATTGTTCTGAGTAACAATGCTTATCATTATTATCATTTATTTACCTCCAACTGTATGCCTGGCACAGAGTTGGGGTTCACACCTTCTGAGGCAAGAATTCTCATCTTTGGATACAGTTTCCCGAGCTCAAAAGAAACTAGCCACATGTTTTTAAAATATATACATATATATTCTGGCTGCCAGCCCTAGCAGAAAGTTTATCTTCTCAAAAGAAATCTGCAGCCTCTTCCATTTGGAAAAACCAAATTCCTTGCTTCTGTGACTTATTAACCAGCCATTCTTCATGTGTTTGTCATTTGCAACTTGCAGCCATTGCCACAGGTCCACCAATGTCTCAAATAAACAACCTCACATTACAATGCAGAGTAGAAACAGCAAGTAGATCTCATCTTTAGCTTCAGTGAAAAGATTTAGCAGAAACCCCAAGTCACTGTTTTTCTTAGGTCATTCGATTGGTAACTAATGAGTAATTAGGATGAATAGAAAGATTTCACCTCCCAGGTGCTCCAGTAGAAGAGGCTGCAGGTGAAACCTGCTCTCATTTCCTCGAATTCTATAATGCAACCCATGGGTGTGGACCAAACTGTATCAATGTCAGTTATTAATAGAGCAAACAGAAAGTGGCCTATCAGTACTGTACTAGTCCCAGACCTACGTAACATATTCATTTTCTTGTCCAGAAGACAATGAGTTCATTTTTGCCCACAGCTGGGGGGTGGGGAGGAGCCACTGTTGGTCATAACTCAGCACCCTCCGCCTTGCTGAGGTAATGATGCTTCCCTTCAACCTTTTCTTCTGTGGCCTTGTTTCTATCTTTCTTGTTTATTCACTGAATTCCAAGTCAGAAGGGGTCTTAGTTGCAGACTATTCTAGTTCAGCTCCTTACTATTGTCATTATTTAATGAAAAAAATTAAATCAGATTGGTCAGTGTGTCAAGGACCACGTGGTCAATTCACAGAGCCAGGACATGAGCCTAACTCTCTTGGTTTTTTTCAAAGACTGATCTAGATTGGGAGGTATGGCAAGGGAGTGCTTTGAGGGGTTACGGATGACAAAAGAATGGTTTTAGACAGAGTTATCATCATTCAAAGAAGTAAGCCACACAACTCAATAATTCACTCCATATATATTTATATATATATAATATATATTATATATGATACATCTAGATGTAGATACATATACATATATATGCAGATACATATATGTATCATATATAATATATATTATATATTATACATGCATGTACATAATTATATATTATACATATATTATATATGTATAATATATGTGTGTGATATATACATACATATATGTATGTATACGTACATATGTATTATATATGTATATGTATACACATATATGTATATATATTATACAGTAGAAGAGTATATATATATACTGTAGATATATATACAGAGTATATATATACAGTACAAGAGTATATATATGTGTATTATATATGTATATGTACTTGCAACTTCTGTGGCATTGGGGATAGAGCAGCAAGCAAGACAGGTACACATTATGTCTTCAGAGACCCTCTAGTCCAGTGGAAGAAGCAGACAATGCATAAGAAATAAATACGATAATTAGAGCACGTGAGGAGTGCTATGGAAGATTTAAACTGGGTGAAATGATGGGGAATAATGAGGTGGCTAGTGGGGTGCCACTTGAGGCTTGTCTCTTTGTTATCCACGGTCCTGAAATGCTGCAATCATACACACCTTCCTCGTAACTTTCATTCTCTTTTTTGTCCCTCTGTTCAACAATAAGGGAACAAAAGGAAATGTTCTTTTTTTATGTATCTGCCTATATCCTCTCATGCTTCACGGTCTTGTATAGTCATTAAATCAGAAAGACCCCCCCGCCAAGTTCCTATTCCCAGTCTAGAAGGGGAATTAGGGAGAGCAGGAGGGATTTCACAGAGCTTGCTATGCAGCAGCTTGAGAGAGAGAAGAAATACACATCTGGCATGTGTGAACACAGGTGGCAGGTGGTCAAGTGTCAGAGCACCTGGAGGGTCAAATGAGGGCGTCATTTTATGTGTCTTCTACACCATGAGACTCAATCAAATGGCATGAAACCCACCCTAGGCCTGGCCATCATTTAAATTACTGCTCTTATGTTGCTCCCACTCTGGCTCCCTCTCCCTCCTGTATTCATCTGATGGCTGACCTCTCCCATTTTTAGCCAATCTGCTGACTTAACTCCAGAGAACTCCAAGTCCCTCAAGACAGTCATTGCTCTTTCTCTTTCTCTTCCTGTTCACCTTATACTGTGCTACTCTTCGCCTGCTCCAGAGTCCAGATTCTAAAAATACTGTCACAGAGTCAAACCTCTACACGGAAAACAGACTTAGTATTTTCTTTATCCGACAAGGAGAATCAAGGAATTAAAGTACACATTTCATCAGGAGAGTTTTAACAGAGATAGATACTGGAGTGTGGACTAAGAAGAAGGAAGGGTTGCTCCTGCTGGTAAGACCACAGGTAACAACTTTTGGAGTCAGGAAGTAAATGCACTTGGAAGTCAAGAGATCAACATGTTTGAGTAGAAGACGAGGTTTCTAGACATTCTAAGGGAGGCAGTGTTGAAAGCAATCAGCTAACTGAACAGGTAACAAGTAACAAAATATTCATGTTTCAGGAATAGCAGTCCTCCCACATGTAGAATGGAATCCAGGGGATGGCGGCTTTAGGCATTAAAACCACTAAGAAAGACTTCACCACCGTTTGAGGAAGGAGGACCTGGAGTGATATGTCAACAGAGGGAATACAAAAGGGGCCTTCGACAGGCCCAGGCCTCACTCCTCTTGTAGTGGTGGATGAAGGTCGAGACACAGTAAGTGGTTACCAAAGCTTGGGACTGGGTTACCGGGGGAGAGAATGGTGTCCAGAGGGAAGTGAGCAGGGTGTGGTCTGATTTTAGTGTTAGGCATTTGGAGTCAGAAGCACAGCCAGAAGCAAGTGCAGATGTACAGCAACCTTTGCTGCATAGAACACTGGAATTCAGTGATAGGCCCATCTAGGCCTTGGCAGAGCAGACATCATAGCTTTGAAAAAGAATTAGAGTAGTAAGCAGAAGACAAAAGACAGCCATCATGGAGATTCAGACCGGTCTACAGTCTAATGTCAATTCTGCTTCTCCCACATACGTAACACTCCATCTCCATCAAAAGGTGAGATGCATCCATCTATCTACCCATCCCCCCATCCCTCCATGTGCTCACCTGTCACTATGCCCAGCAAGTGCTGTCTACCATGACCTTTACCTTCAGTAAAGGCTGTAGATATAATCAGAGGTTATATACTGTCTAATAACCAGAGTATAACAGAGACTAGCCCATTAGAGTGAGCATATGCTGTGACATTGGAGGATCATTAACTCTTTTGTTCTGGATGAAGGGTTCATGTAGGGGAATCATGCATACGGAATTGCAGGGAAGGAAGATGTTTAAGGGGCTTGGAATAGCAGCAGTTTACCAAACAATGTCTACACTGGTATTACCAGCTGAGTATCAGCCTGGATGCAGGGATGGAAAACTCAGAACTGGCCCCTGTATTCATGGGGCCTCCAGTCTAGAGCTGTCCCATCCATATGGTAGATCATTGCTGCCATACGACAATGCTTAAATTTAAATTAACTGAAAATAAACAAAAGTATAAACTTAGTTCCCTGGTGGCAGCAGCCACATTTTAAGTGCTCAGTGTGGTTACCATACTGGACGGCACAGAGCAAGAATATTCCTATCATGACAGAAAATTGTGCTGGAGAGCACTAGACAAAAGAAAAAGGCAAACATTAAACTAATTTTTGGTCCATTAATTAATAAATTATAAATCCGGCACAGCATGCCAGGGGAGTATAATCTGATGGGAGACAGGGATCTTAGGAAGCTTCCACTGGAGCTTAAGTTTTAAAGTTGTAGGAAATGACTCTGAGGGTGAAGTTCAACCAAGGACCCTACTGCCACCAGCCTCCTGTAGGTTTCCACTTGGTCCTAGACACTGACTGAGGTTCACCGCTCCAGTAAAGCTCTCATCACCCGGAAACCACCGGAATCTATTAGGTACACAGAAATTGAGCAGCCATTCTAAATATCCCCAGTGAGAAGTTTTTCCATTTCTTCCCTTTTTATTTTTTTTTTTAATTATCAGATATCTACACACTGGTATGGAGCAGCAAATTAATAATTTTTTCCTCTTTAGACCACAATCGTAGATATGGAAATACCATATCCAAAGACAAATTAACATGAGCTCCTTACAACACTGTACTAATTATCTCGGGGACCAGAGGCTCCCCTAGGTTAGAAATTTCAGCCCCAATCCAGGGTTGGAACATGGATTCCTTTCTGAGAAGCAGTAATTTGTATCATGTTGAGAAGGTAGAGAGAAAGGTGGGAGGGTCACACATAATCTGAAAACACATCCTTGAAACCTTCCTCCCTCCATCCTTACCCTGCCTGCTCCAGCACCGCAAAGGCATCTATGAGAAGAGAAGGATACTGATTGAACCGGAAAAAGATAAAGTAACATGCATATTTAACTTCACACCAAATAGATTTGAACAGACTTCATGCCAAAGAGCCCCTCCTTTCCACTTACAAGACCTCGCAGTTTTTAGAAAATGCTGTAGCCTGAACTTCAAAGGCATTGAAAGATAGATGTGGCATGTAGGGAATTAGACACGAAATTTCCTTTATTATTGGGAACAAAAGCTGTGGGTCTAATCTCCTGTGTGATAGAAGCTTTAGCTGATCAGGGTTACACTAAGTCACTCTGATGTAGCAAACAGTGAATACACCATCTTTTTTATTTCTTTCTGTCTCCTCCTTCCTCTACCATTCACATATGCAAATTCTGTACCCAAAAGGGGAGTCATGCCATACCACTGAGGGCAAAGAATTCCCTTTGATCAGCCTCTTCCAGGCCTGGAATCCCCCAGCCTCGGATTCCACCTTCCCCTTTATGATATATGATGCATCAAATTATATTCCACCAATCTCAAAAGTAGGACATTAAAAAAAAAAAACTCTAAAAACCTTACCAGGAAAGCTACATCTTGAAAAAAAAAAAAAAGTATTTCCTTTAGACTTTTAAAGTTAGCCTTTTAAAACTTGGATATTTATTGTTAAATTATTGCAGAGCAATTCATAAAACAAGTTGGTTGCCCACAAAACTACTACATAGGAGAGCAGATGTCCGAAACTTTCACAGAGGTGCTTGTCTACCAACACCACCACCTCAAAAGCTAGTGTATCATGAAAAATAAGTTGGGGAAGGCAGAGAAAATACTGCTGGCTTCACCAAAAATCAAGTCCTTGCACACAATGAGAAAGGCAGACAGCGGAAAGTGCTTACTTGCGAAAAACAAATGCAATTTCTGAAACGTACCCCAGCATCCTAAAGTACCAAATTTCTTTTTCTGCGGTAATTTTTATACAGTAGTAATGTATTCTGGCTCAAAATGAATTGTTCTTAAATGCATCAAGAAATATGTGGTCTCACTAACTGATCAGTTCTGCTTTGCTGGGTCATGCAACTGGGAGAGAGGGACAAGGTTTCTCCTAATGAGAAAAGCTTAGGGAACAAAAGGACAACAAAAGCACATTTCATTTTAACCCCTAGCCAGTAGTGGTAGGGTTAAGCCACTGACACGCACACACATCTCCTGTGTTCCTTGTGGGGGTTCTGCCCAGCAAACCCTCCCCTCACCTCTGAATCCAACGTAGTAGTGCAGAAAAGAAAGACACAGGCAGGCAGCCCAGTGTTTGTGAGAACTCCAGGCCTGCTGAAGAGAGCTTTTCATCTCAAACACAATCAAAGAAATAGATGTATTTATGTAATGAAGGTTCAAAAAGTGGTCACACTTACTGAATGCTGAGTCCGATCAAGGAAGCCGTAAGTTCCACTGGCATGAGTTCTTTGAGCAGTGTCCTAGGGAAGAAGAGAGGGGAAGACTTTAGGATGGAGGAAGGTATTCTTGTATTGTGCCTTCACCTTTTTTGTCACAGTCACATGTGGCTAACTTCTAAAATAGGCTCTATTTTAGATGATGATTAAAATGATTAAGATCAAGCACTTCAGGGACATCTGGGTGCTCAGTCGGTTAAGCGCCTTTGACTCAGGTCATGATCCCAGGGTCCTAGGATCAAGCCTGCATCGAGATCCCTGCTCAGCGGGGAGTCTTCTTCTCCCTTTCCCTCTGCCATTCCCGCTGCTTGTGCGTGCTCGCTCGTTCTCCCTCTCTCTTTCTCTGCACCAAATAAATAAATATCTTTTTTTTTTTAAATCAAGTCTTTCAATATATTTTCATCTAATTCTTTCACACTGCAATAGGAAGGTGTTATGATTTTCTCTATTCCAGAAGAGGAAACCAAGGCTCAGACTGCTCAAGTAAGGTACACAGGACATAGCATGTAGGTGACAAAGACTGGATCTGAAGTTGCCAACTGAACATCAAGGTTAGAACCACTCTGCTAAACTCTTGCCTGACACAGTGAGCTCTATGCCATGGGATGTTTTCAAGGAAAGATAAGAAGCCAATCTTTCAGAGATATTATTGTGGATTTTCCCACATGAAATTGGGGGAAATAAAATAAACTCTAAATATCTTTTTAACTCCAGAACTCCAGGATTCTATAAAGTTCAATCCCATGATGACCAATATTCAATGTGACTCCATTTTGCAATGAATAAAACTGTGATTTTTAATTAAAATTGTGATTTTAGGTGACCCATCAAGAATCAGTTTCATGGGGTGCCTGGGTGGCTCAGTGGGCTAAAGCCTCTGCCTTCGGCTCAGGTCATGATCCCAGGGTCCTGGGATCGAGCCCCGCATCAGGCTCTCAGCTCTGTGGGGAGGCTGCTTCCCCCCCTCTCTCTGCCTGCCTCTCTGCCTACTTGCGATCTCTCTCTCTGTCAAATGAATAAATAAAAATTTTTTTTTAAAAAAAGAATCATTTTCATAAGCATGGCTATCATCACCCACTCAGAAGGAGTAAGATTCATGTTCACTGATATTTAAATAAGCCAAATAGCACACAAACTGCAAGTGGCCATTATAATCTCATATACTTTGGTGAGTGGGGGAGAGGTCATATCCAACCAGAAAGATTTACTAATACATATGAAAGAGTTACATGGCACCCTATACCTCAAGAGAGTTGATTCTGACCCTTTCGCCTTCTGGGAGACACATAAGTAGCAGAAATGGGATCAATTTGCAGGGTTGTAGAATATTGACCTAGGACTCTTATTACTCCTCTCAAGTACTGACACAATGTACACCCAGATTCAAAGTAACTCCCAACTTTCAGAGCTTACTTATAAACATTATTCACAGATATACGTTTGGAAAAGATGCTCCCTTTCTTAATATCTTAACATGATGGACTTTCTTTTTTAAATCTTCACATTTGGTGAGCTCACTGATGTTGATCAGTGAGAGCATCTGAGAACACTGAGTGGTTTCAAAACACTGGAAGAAGAGATCTGTATCTGGAGAAGCCTGCGGGTGAACACAGCTATGAAGTGCGCGGATGGTGATGACAGTGGTCATTCGTCTGTCCCTTCTTCCTCCCCTCCATTCATTCATCCATCCCAGTCATCCAAGGCTCCGCTACCTATCAGCTTTGTGACCATGACTGAGTCACTTAGCTTTTCTCTGTCTCAACTTCCTAATCTATAAAATGAGAACAAATAACTACCTACTCAATAGATTGAGGCAAGTATTAAAAGTTAATATTTGTGGGTGCCTGGGTGGCTCAGTGGGTTAAAGCCTCTGCCTTCGGCTCAGGCCATGATCCCAGGGCCCTGGGATCGAGCCCCGCATCTGGCTCTCTGCTCAGCAGGGAGCCTGCTTCCCTCCCTCTCTCTCTGCCTGCCTCTCTGCCTACTTATGATCGCTGCCTGTCAGATAAATAAATAAAATCTTAAAAAATATATTAAAAAAAAAGTTAATATTTGTAAGGCACTTGGCATTGTGCCCAGCACAAAGTCAATGCTGTTTAAAAGTTGTTTATTCTTATTATTGAAATATATATAGTATTTTATTAGTTTCAGGTATACAACCTAGTGATGTGACAATTATATACATTATGAAATGCTCAGCACGTTAAATGTAGTTACCACCTGTTACCATACAAAGTGATTATGACACCATTGACTACATGCCCTATGATGTAATTTTCATCCCTGGGACTTGCTCATTTTATAACTGGAAGTTTGTATAAAAGTTTGTTACAGGGGCGCCTGGGTGGCTCAGCAGTTTGGGCCTCTGCCTTTGGCTCAGGTCATGGTCTCAGGGTCCTGGGATCGAGTCTCGCATCAGGCTCTCTGCCCAGTGGGGAGCCTGCTCGCCTCTCCCCCACCTGCTGCTCCGCCTACTTGTGATCTCTCTGTCAAATAAATTTTAAAAAGAACTTAAAAAAAAAGTTTGTTATGATTTATTAAGTGCTTTTTCACACCAAGCACTGTGTCCTCTTGATGCCTACAGTCCATGGGAACTCTGGGATGTTGGGGAAGACTTGCCAAGGAAGTGGCAATGGAACTGAAATCTTCATGCTGGGAAGAAGGTAACCACGTTAAGTGAAATAACAGGATTTGGAGAAAGGAGGTAGGAACAGTTAGAAAATGAATAGTCAAAGTATGCAATTATCTTCTATAAATTCATAGAATGCCTCAGTTGGAGAATTATCTGTGTCCAAATAATGATAAAAATATTAATGATGATTATAACAGAAGAACAGCAGTAGTAATAGTTTTATTGAACCCAAAGTATACCCAGGCTTTGTATCAAAATATGCATGTATCTTCTTATTTATTAAAAATGGCGGTAGTTCCTATCATCAAGTTCAGCCTTCTTAACCCTTGCCCTCCCTCCTCCAGTCACTTCCTCCTTCCCTTCATACACTCACCAACATACTCTACGATCCAGCTAAAATGAACTACTTGAAAGACACAAGTCCACCCAAGTTGGAACTTCCTCTGTTGCTTTCGCGGACCTGTCCAGCTGGACTGAATTTTTCCTAGGGACCCTGTGGTCTCTCACATAGCCTTCTCTCTGAACAAGAATCATACACTCTAAACTACTGTAGCGTTGGCCTCCTCAGACTGTGAACTCCTAGAGGACAAGGACAATGTTTTATTCACTTTGGTAGCCTCATCGCCTGGCACAGCGCCCAGCCACTAAGCAGTGGCTCACTACACTGGACGGCATAAGCAGTGATTTCTCATTGACCCAAAGTGGTACACCTCCAAAGAAGGGCACTGAACTTCACTCCAGAGGGAGGTTCTCCCTAAGCCAAATGGCCTTCACTTAGGTTCCCATACTTGGTCCCCAGAAGAAAATGTTAACCTCTCATGCATGTCAGCTTTATGGCCGCACCTTTAGATATGCTTTTAATTCAACCTGCAATTGAAATGACTTTATAACCACACCCCCTTACTGATTAGTAAGAATCAGATCCTCCAGGTGGATAATTTTATAAAAGCAAACAATGGGGGGTGGGCTGTGCCTGGGTGACTCAGTCGGTTAAGCCTCCCACTCTTGATTTCTGCGTAAGTCACGGTCTCAGGATTGTGAGATCAAGTCTTGCATTGGGCTCTGCACTGGGCAGGGAGCCTGCTTAAGATTCTCTCTTTCCGGGACACCTGGGTGGCTCAGTTAACTGGTTAAGCAGCTGCCTTTAGCTCAGGTCATGATCCCAGCGTCCTGGGATCGAGTCCCACATCGGGCTCCTTGCTTGGCAGGGAGCCTATTTCTCCCTCTGCCTCTGCCTGCCGCTCTACCTGTGCTGGCTCTCTCTCTCTCTCTGACAAATAAATAAATAAAATATTTAAAATAAAAAAAATAAATAAAAATTTATAAAAAAAAAAAAAGATTCTCTCTTTCCCTCTCCCTTTCCTTCTCTCTCTCTCCCTCATAAATGAATGAAGGAATGAAAGAATGAATGAATGCAAACAAAGGCTGGGAACCACTATTACAAGTTGAGAACAGAAATGGTCATTAACAATGGCACATTGTTAGACAGTGAGAAAAATCTAAGATACTCTCTAGAGGAGAGGAATTCCAGAGGAGTTGTATATATTACAACAAAACAAAACAAAACAAAAAAACTAAGATTGTCCTGAGTTTGCAATGACTCTTGCAATCTACCTAAAGAACAATTTGTGACCAGGGAGAATCCTGGGTCCCAATGGAACCGGGTGGAATTTTCATCATACCAAGACTATGCCAGAGCCCAAAGGCTGCAAGGGAACGAGACGTGAAAGGACATCAGAACAAAGTCGGGCAGACAGAGGTGAAGGATTGCTTTCTGCATTAGCTGCCCTAACCTCTGCTCTTGTCAGAAGGGACGCACGAAATAGCCAACCAATTACTTCCAAAACACTGGAGTTGATGATCCCTGGGCAGGCAGCGTGCAGTTTAACTTTCTCGCTTGGTGAACAGGGCGGGCTACTGCAGTGTTTCCACTCCCACAGATGACCACCGACTGCTTTGGGGTTGCCTCACTTGAATGACCCCAGTGGGCTGTGGAGATCACCTTCTGGCTCCCGGCTTGCAGCTCTCCTCCCTCCACAGAGCGGGCACAGCAATCTTTACAGAATGTGACTGTGACTGTACTATTTGATTGATTAAACGCTGCACTGATTCCATTCTAGACAAAGCCTGGCGTCCTGACAACCTGACTTCCTGCATGCTCTGCTTCTGGCCACAGCGCCAGCTTTATTCACGTATCACCCTCCTTCTGGACCCCCTCGTGTACCAGCCCTGGGGACCTTCCAGTTCTGGATCATATTTTACTTGCCACCTGCCACAGGGATGTTGCACATGCTGCATCTTCAAGCTGGGATGCTCTTCACACCTATTAGCTCCTGCTCATCATGACTTTCTTGTGGAAACCCCTATCACGTGGTCTCCAGAGCCCTTTCTCCACAGCACATATCGCAGCTGTCACGTAACAGTCGGTTACAAATGATCTGACTGATGCCCATCTGTCTCCACTATGTTAGCTCCATGAGGGCAGGGACTGCATCTATCCTGCTCACCATTTTTTTTTAAAGATTTTATTTATTTCACAGACAGAGATCACAGGTAGGCAGAGAGGCAGACAGAGAGGGAGGAGGAAGCAGGATCCCCGCCGAGCAGAGAGCCCGATGCGGGGCTCGATCCCAGGACCCCGGGACCATGACCCGAGCTGAAGGCAGAGGCTTTAACACACTGAGCCACCCAGGCGCCCCCCTGCTCACCATTTAAATGGCAGCTCTGACCACACTGTTGTGGCTATGAAGGCATTCAATACATATTTGCCATAGATGGAAGGGAAGAAGGGTGAAAAGAAGGCTTCCTCACCCTGTCGCTAACTTTAGACATGCTTTGGGTGATTATACAGCTTTTCTGAGTTATTCCCCTCCCCATACCCCATCTCTGCCTAGCGTAGGTACAGAAATCATGTCTGCAGTATACAATCCTGGCTCCATTAGGGCAGTGTTCCATACGGATGGAACCCCACCTGATCTCGGGTCAATTCTCTCCCAGGAAGTTAGAGGGCAGTCCTGAGTTTTTGCTAGTTTCTAGAACTGAGGACTCAGTAATTGTGGGGTCACCATTCTCTGCCATGTGTTCAGCGAGAAGAAGAGAAGAAGCCAGGCTCTGGAGCAAAAAGAATGGGGCACAGAAAAGAATAGGCAATACTGGAGGGGCAGTGGGAGGGAGGTTTCTGGGTAGAGCTGAGACTCACCAGTATGGTGTGTAATAAATATCCCCATTTCTTGAGCTACTCTGAGTGGGTTTCTGTTACTTGCCAATAGAAGAGCCACATGCAAGATACTGGTCTCAACGGATGGTGTATCGCCTGGCTGGGGCATTCTCCACCAGCCCTTCACGAAGATTAGCAAGCTGTGTCTTAATCAGTGATTGTGAGTGGGTGCACATTCTCCAGCCATACCCAGGGGTCTGAAGGGGCATCAAGCATAGAGTACTGCAGCCAGTACCACATGGGCTTACTACGTGCAATCTGGCAATGATGGGGCATGGAGAAGCCAGTGCTGATCATACCTGGGACGGGAGGAGAGGGAGCCCAAGTGGGGAGTTCACTGCAGCTTCCTTAGGTTGGAGACAGAGACCCTCCCCAAGGGAATCCAGTGACGCTCAGCCATGTAACAGAAGGCTGCTGAGCAATGCAAGTGGGTGACCAGATCACTTGGTCATGCAAAGAATTTGTGTGTCCCTAGATCAGCTACTGACCCTAAGGACCCTGAGCTCTAGACTGAGAACCAGTATGTCATTTTACTGTCAACGTATGGTTTACTTCCTAGGGAAAGCCCTGGGTTAAAGACCATCTCCCACTGTGATCACACATAAATAAACATTCTACGCAGCAAGGGGATACTTGAAAGTTGGTTTTCCCACATCATCTTTTTGTATCCTACCCCATCCCTTCAGATGCCTAGTCTCTGCGTTGAGTATCCCCAAAATACTCTTTTCTTCCCCCTTGTATTTGCCAAATGTAAGTGACTGAGCTGAACAAGAACAAAAGCCAAAGACCGGTTGTTCTAAACAGAAATTGAATGTCCCAAGCCCTCTCTATCACTAGCCGGTCCCATGCCTAGGACTCTGTTCCTTTTTTGTCTGCTCAGTAATCACGTACCTATTTTTCATGTCCCTGGAGAGACCTCACCAGGCACAATGAAGAGCTCCCTTGTCCCCACTCTGAACTCCACACTCACGGACAATGGTTCTATGTGTTTCCTCTCCAATGGGCTTACAGTCCTCAGCACCTTAAAGCCCTAGGCTGGGCTTTATCTTATTTGTGACTGACAGTATTACATAGATTTTGGGCGGAGAATTGGGTTCAAATTAATTCTCCTATTCATTAAGCTATGTAGCTTTGGGCAAGCTGTCCAACCCCTCTGAGCCTCAGTTTTCTTCTCTATCCATTGAGGATAATAATGCCCTCCTCGGAGGGTTGGTGTGAGAACTGCACAATGTAATTACCTGGCATTACTACTCAACAAATGGTTTTCATACCAGATATCCAAGAATGATGCCTACTTGGTCAACAACAGTCTTTCCAGTTTTAAAACTAAAAGTCTTAATGTACTTGGCAAAATTTTGCCAAAAGATAAGAGTATCCAGAAGGCTGTGACAGCAAAGCTCGGGAATACCAGTGGCCAGCAGAGCACCTGACACATAGTAAGAGCTCAGTAAGATTTCTGAAAATAAGGAACTAATGAGGCCTTTCCCTTAATGATGAAATACAATTGTAGCTGCTGTTTCAAGGCTCATATCTGACTTGCCCTACTGTCTAAATGCAGGAAACATCAGTGCGCCTGCCCGCTGCGTTTAATTCATCTGTACTCACCTGTCCAGCAGGGGCTCAGGGAAGCTATCTGTGACTTCTCCATGGGAAGCTTCTTCCTAGTCTCCCTCCCTAGAGAACCAAACTTCTACTCAAGGGACCTTCGAAGCTCCAGGGACCTTCGAAAGACTAACGATATTACATCTCACATGCCACCCTCCTTTGAGGCTTATTGTTGGTGTGTTTAATTTCCTGTCTTGGCCTTGCAGGAGATTTCTAATGTTTGGGCTGTAGGGTATGTTCTGATTAAAAATAATCCTCCCAATTATGGGTTGGCATGAGCCTCCCGTCACACGCACTCTGCCACCAGCCTCTGCTTTCCTGTCAGCAATAATTGTGTCTGCAGTGCCTAACTGTAAATGAAAACCCAAGGGGCAAGTTTGGGTCCCTGGTTCCCAGGCCGCACTGGATCTTTTAATTTGCACAGTCTGTCAAAAAGATGCCGCTGTATGTACTCCAAAGAAAACCTGAGACTCTCAGATTCAAGGCTAGAAAGAGCAAAGGTACCACAGCCTTCTTGGAGAAATTATATTTGAACCCGCCAGAGATAACAGGGTGTGTGTAAGGCAACGAGGCTTTTTTTATTCTGCTCCATACTTTAGCTACACCTGGTATAAAAAGGGAAGCTGAACTCTAGGGAAATTTCAAGATGTATTTATATTATTTTCTCTACCAAGTACATGAGACAGGACATTGAAGTCAAAGTAGGCAATAACAACTCTGTGAAAGGAAATATACACAAGACCCGATTATTTTAATTTAAATAAAATTAAAACTTTCTGGATGCTTTCAGCTGGGAAATACCATCAATCCCTTCTTGTAAAGCAGAGGGATCACCCTATAGCCAGCCCCACAGTAGCCGCTTAAAATACGGTGTTGAGTCAAAAAGTGTCACTTGGAGACAGTACTAAGCAGAACGCTGTGTTACAAGTAACAAAGGGGAGGATATTTTGGTTTGCCTCTCTACCCCATGTCTCTTTTTCTAAGGATGGCACCTGACCAGGAATAGAAGACCTGGTCTTGATTACATTCACCTTGTTTCAGGAATTTACAACATGGACATGAAGAAAATGTGCCACCATGTCAGTGTGTAGGCAAGGCATTTGCACGGTGATGCAGAATGAGGGCCAAGGGCACCTTCTGGGAGCAGCTACAAGGGACAAGGAGAAAGCACAGCAGAGCAAGTCTGTCTGTGGAAAGCGGGGTGAGTAGAGTGAAGCAGAGGAGCCCGCACAGAATGGAAGGGAGACAGTTTGCACAGCCTGCCACCTGGGTTCCAGAAGCATTTATATTTCTTATGCCACCATTTCTGATGCCCTACTGAACATCCTACACTGAGGATAAATAGGAGATTCCAGGGCGTCTTTCCGAAAAAGTGTGCCTTTGGCGAGCTTGGCTTTGGTGGGTTTCTGTTATTTACAGCGTCCGTTTTGGTGACTGAGTTATCCAGGTTAGGCCAATGCAGGCCCAGCCGGACAAGCTGTTCAAGCCCAGGCAACTGTGCCAATGAAGACTGCCACGTAGATCAGACACTGGTAAACTACGGACCGTAAGTCAAAATCCAACATATGGTCTGTTCTTGCAAATAAAGTTTTATCTGGACACAGCCACACTCACCTATGCATTATCTATGGCCAGGTTCATGTGACAACAACCAAGTAGTGTGACAGACTTTATGGCTTACAGACTCCAAAATATTTACGACTTGGCCCTTTAGAGAAAAAGACTCCCACCCCTGGATATATGTGGCTTACAGAGATTCCCATACAGATTCATAAAGACCTAAATAAATAAATACATAAATAACAATAATAAAAATCATACCTGTTAGGATCACTATCCAATACTAAGCATCTACTCTGTACTATGTACACCGCTCATTTTTAAAAAAATAGAGATATTGTCCAGTTTGGCTTTTTTGGGTGGGGCCCTGGGACTCATTTCTAGCAGGAGGAGAGAAAGTATGACCACCAACTTCAAAAAGCAGCTTCCCCAAAATAGTTTCCTTTACCAGTCCTACTGTGAGCCTGGAGAATTTCGCATTTCTACCATTTAAAGGAAGGTGGGGTTTGTTTTTTTTTTTTCCTTTTTTTTCTGTGGCCTATGATGTTTCCTTAGAGGTACAGGGGTCAGGGCAAAGGAAATCAGGGAGAGAAAAGATTTCTAATTTCTGCAGATAGATTCTTAGGTTGAATGATAAAAGACCGGCAGAAATGGATAGCAATCACTTGCTCATTACTGGTGTTGCACAAAATTGTTTGGGAGACAAAAATGCCCCTTCCCATCATAGCAGAAACAGCCAGTGAGTTCTTTCCACCAAGAGGAATGAGGCTTCTTAGTAAATGTTCATGAGTTCACATGGACTTCACATGAGTTTACCCAAATCCATCAGTGTCTAGAGCTGGCCTGATGTAGAAGCCATGAAAACTTCTCACAGAAAAAAATCAGGATGGAAAGAGAGGACCAACCACTGCAGAAATCTGACACGAAAAGCTCTGTAGTACCAGAGAGGGCTCAGTGTCTGCCACAACGCACCAGGCTCCAGCAGCAGGGCCCGAAGAGAAAGGAGATTCCCCATCGCCCCGGCCCCACCACCGCCCCATGGTTTCTACCCTGTGGTTTCAGCTCTCACCTCAAATAACGCTTCCTTAGCGGAGCCTCCCAGATCCCTCTCTGCAGCAGATCTAGGACAGGATCCTTCTCCTCATACTTATCTCAGTTATAACGACATGGCAAAAGATCACCATTTGATTAGTATCTGCCTCTCTTGCTGAACTCCATCACTGAGTACTCATGAGGACTCAGACACTGAGGGTTTTCTTCCCCACCAAATGAATGCTCTATACCTAACACAGTACCCAGGACAAAACCAGTGCTCATTAAATATTTACTGAAGAGACGAGTGAATGGCTAATTATAGAACAAAACCACATTTTCCTCTGGCATCCCAAGGGTCTCAGGGTAAGATGGCCAGGGTGGGTGCCACTAACGAGCCTGCCCCGAAAGCTCTTTCTTTAAGCCCAACTTCCCTATGGACCCTGGTGTCCAGCTTCTTACAAATCAGGTGGAAGGCATCACAACATTTTAAGAGACCAGTGTATGCATAAAGGAAGGGTTTTGACCTTGGGAGTTATCCCCACTGGGGTACAAGCCCCAGCTTCAGCACTTCTAGCTGTATGACCTTGAGTAAATTATCTTACATCTCCGGGCCTCAATTCTCTCATGTGTGGAATAGAAATGAAAATTACTCTTTGCAGATTCTTACAATGATTAGATGAGATTACATGGGAAGAGGGCTTGCTGGGGCACAGCTACAGCAGGTGTTCTAATAGCTGCACTGACTTTAATCATATTGCAGCCCCCTCCCGAGGTGAGGTCTTGGGACACAAGTAAAAGTAATGGAGAATCATGGGTGGCACAGTTAGTTAAGCGGCTGCCTTCAACTCAGGTCATGATCCCAGGGTCCTGGGATCGAGTCCCACATTGGGCTCCTTGCTCAGCAGGGAGCCTGCTTCTCTCTCTGCCTCTGCCTGCCACTCTGCCTGTGCTCGCTCGCTCTCTCTCTCTGACAAATAAATAAAGAAAATCTTAAAAAAAAAAAAAA